>JAHUTJ010033548.1:0-27446 GCA_036250325.1 Characodon lateralis
TGGTCCTTCTTGGTGGTATGCTGACATTACCCTGGATACCGTGGCTCTTGATACATCACAAAGACTTTCTGTCTTGGTCACAGATGCACCAGCAAGACGTGCATCAACAATTTGTCCTATTTTGAACTCTGGTATGTCACCAATAATGTTGCGTGCATTTAAATATTTTGAGCAAAACTGTGCTCTTGCCCTGCTAATTGAACCTTCACACTCTGCTCTTACTGGTGCAATGTGCAATCAATGAAGACTGGCTACCAGGCTGGTCCAATTTAGCCATAAAACCTCCCACACTAAAATGAGAGGTGTTTCAGTTTCATTGTCCAACCCCTGTACATCGCATTTTGAAAAGTGGAGCCATACTTTCGAGCACTTTCTATCAGCCATGCTTGCTTTGTTGACTGTACCAGCAGCTACTGACGTCATTACGCTCTTGTGCGTACAATGCTGTGTTCATGTCTGGCCTGGAAAATCTCCCATTCTTTCACTCCCTCAGTGTCACAATGATGTGTTTAGGTACCGAAACATGGTATCGTTTCATTTTACGTGAATAGCTACTCGGTAATACCAATGAAATTCGGTCGGTAACTATAAAAGTACCACATTTGGTTCCCATCCCGTCCCAGACATACCCTAATATGGTAAATTGTTCTGCGGCCTCGTGTCAAAGTACTGAGGCACAAAAATCTTACACCGCAATGTTTTATGCAGAACTTGGCATGTACAAAAATGAACGTATAAGTGTGTGGGAGCCACGCAAATGTTTTCAGTAGACAAAAATACTACTCATGATATATGAGAACTACAGAAATCTAGAACTCGTCTAAATCCACCGAAATATGACTCCATTCAGCTTTATTTAATTCACTGAGCATCAAGCCTGATGCGTTTTTCATGAGTCTGACCTATTATGGTTTAAACCAGAGTGATTAAATTGAAATGCATTGAGCCTCATACAATAACGCAACACACCTCAGAAAATGATGGAAAAAATCTTAGTCGGATGTAAACTGTGAAACTTTCTGTGCAATGATGGTAGCTTGGGCATAGCTGGAGGATGGAAGACGTCAGAGGGAGCGGTTATTCAGAAATACTGACCTGCTGGCACATGATGATGCATGGCTTATTGGCTGGTTTAGATTGCCCAGGGCAATTATTTTGGAGTTCTGCATGGAGCTGGCCTCAGTGTTACAGGGGGGAAACCAGGAGGAACTCTGCGTCGCTGGTGCCAGTTCAAGTTCTAACTATGCTGCAGTCCTACCTATGCTGCAGTCCTTAAATGGAGCTTTTCAGAGAGAGCTGACTGACAGGTTGGGTATTTAACAGTAATACCTGAACCGGGCCATGCCAGCCATATGGGTTGGCCTCATCCGTATGTTGCTCACCTACAATAAGTTCCCCTAAACTGTGGTTCTCATTTGAAGTGATGACCCGATTTCTGAATGTAATCAGAGCTATGGACTGCACTCATATTGCTATAAGGGCACCATTTGTTAGTGAATATTAATTTATGTATAGTAGGCATTTTCATTACATATAAGTGCAACCTATTTATTATGCACTAATGTATCTCACTAATGCAAAGGCCCGTTGGCCCCAGCTCATGATTCCTGTATTTTTCATAGTGTGTGTGGTGAGACATACACTATGAAAAATATGAGCAATATGGTAGGAATATTCACGTCATTATAATGATCAGCATTGAGCTGTAACTGAGCTTAGTGCAGCAGCTACAGTGCCGTGTGGATTTGATGCAGACGTTGTAGAACTAAATGGGTTCAAGCCGACAACCGTTTTATTTCAAGTTGGGTTTGACTCGCTGATGTCATTGAAGAAGTTGTTGGTTTGTTGTAATTCACTATAAACATCCCTCATGGTGTGTAGACACAGTCTCGCTTAGCGTTTTTCTACCGAAAGGAACCGGTTCTTTGACTGTCACAGCACAGTTGTCATGGTTATTCGGACACTGATGGGTGACTTCCAGCTATTTATCATACTTTGCATCTGTATTTAGGGGAGGGGACCGGACGGTCCAAGTGCCACATGTGACTAGGTCAAATTCACTGCAAATTTAGATGTATGAAGGCTACATGTGCGGTGACATATTTATGCACAGTTTCATACATCCAAATTTTTTTTGTGCGCCACAAGTTTCAGAATTTCCTCCTACCAAAACCTTTTAGTATAAAAGCTGCACACACTTTTATACATTAAACCCCTGATGAACAGGAGAGCACGTTGAGGGCAGCAGGTCCGATGAACAGAAAAGACGTGGTAGCAGCTCTTGATCTAGCAGTTGAGGCAAGCATCTGCCCAGACTAGTGCATGGGTCAGGTGCGGAGAGCTGTAGTTTCAAATGCTGTCTTCTTCAGGAGAGTTGAAGAAGTATTATTTTTAAATACTGACATACAAATTAAATAGATTGAAAAAGTAATCAGCTGTGCCCATGCTCATAGAATCTGTGTGTGAATCGCTTCCCACAGAAAAGTTAAAATCTTGCTTTAGACTGTTGCATGTAAGGGAAATGATATAGTCAGACGCTCCAAATTCTGAAACCATGCTGAATATGAGTCACTCACTAAGCACACACATACAGCAATGTGCACACTCATAAAGATGGCAAAGAGTGAGGATATTCATACGCTTGGTTGTAGCCATCCCTGTGTTTCAAAAGCTATGTTTCTTTAGAACAGCAGAAGACACTGACTCTTTTGATCATAAAGGTACTTCATATAATGATGGTAATAAACAGGTTTCCCAGATATGGCTTGTGAGATTTCAAAGGTTCCATGATTGTGGTGTCTCATTAAGAAAATGTATTGCTGTTTCTAAAGTTTATAGGGGTTTAATTGAAAAATGATTCAAAAGTCGTAGTGTGAGATCATGCAAAGTTCACATTTTATGTCTTTATGTTTAGTCTTAGAAAATCTGAACATAATCTTCTTTAAGCTAATGTTCATCAGTCTTGCACATATCAGTTTCCTTTTTCTTGATAAAATGAAAAGACACCACCATTCTGCTCAAAGCTGGTTATGGTAATCTGTATTTAGTGAAAATGCCTCATGGCTGAGCATGTCAAGAACCATCAGCACCGGCATCCCGCAGGGGTGTGTTCTCTCCCCACTCCTCTTCTCCCTGTACACAAATGAATGCACTGCAGCGGACCGGTCTGTGAAACTCATGAAGTTGATGACACCTCTGTTATTGGTCAGATCCAGGACAGTGATGAGTCTGCATACAGACAGGAGGTGGATCTGCTGGTACACTGCTGTGGTCAGAACCACTTGGAACTTAACCCACTCAAGACTGTGGAGATGATGGTGGACTTTCAGAGAACACCATTTCCCCCCTCACCATCATCAACAACACTGTATCTACTGTGGACCACGTCCGGTTCCTAGGAACCATCATTTCTCGAAACCTGAGATGGTCCTCACACATAGACAATGTTCAGAAGAAGGCCCAGCAAACACTGTGCTGCCTGATGCAACTCAAGAAGTACAACCTTCCACAGGGGCTGCTGGTCATCTTCTGCACTGCCATCATTCAGTCTGTCCTGTCTTTGTTCATCTCAGTGTGGTTTGGCTCATCCACACAACAGGACAGGTTCAGACTGCAACAAATCATCAGGGCTGACCTTCCCTCTATCAAGGAGTTATACAGGTCTAGGGTCAGGAAAAGGGCAGCTAAAATCCCTGCAGACTCCACACACCTGCACACAAACAGTTTACACGTTTATCTTCAGGTCGGCGCTACAGAGCACTGTCTGCTAAAACCAGCCGCCACAGTTTCTTCCTCCAGGCTGTTTCTCCGATGAACAATTGACAGTTAGAGTTTCAGAACAACACCATTCATCCTTAGACTGATCTCACATTATATTCTGTTGTAAAGTTAATTGTGTATATACACTCACTGGCCACTTTATTAGGTACACCTGTCCAACTGCTTGTCAACGCAAATTTCTAATCAGCTAATCAAATGGCAGCAACTCAATGCATTTAGCCATGTAGAAATGGTCAAGACGATCTGCTGCAGTTCAAACTGAGCATCAGAATGGGGAAGAAATGTGATTTAAGTGACTATGAACGTGGCATGGTTGTTGGTGCCAGACGGGCTGGTCTGAGTATTTCAGAAACTGCTGATCTACTGGGATTTTCACACACTACCATCTCTAGGGTTTACAGAGAATGGTCCGAAAAAGAGAAAATATCCAGTGAGCGGCAGTTCTGTGGGCGCAAATGCCTTGTTGATGCCAGAGGTCAGAGGAGAATGGCCAGACTGGTTCGAGCTGATCGAAAGGCAACAGTAACTCAAATAACCACTCATTACAACCAAGGCATGCAGAAAAGCATCTCTGAACGCACAACATGTCGAACCTTGAGGAGGATGGGCTACAGCAGCAGAAGACCACACAGGGTGCCACTCCTGTCAACTAAGTACAGGAAACTGAGGCTACAATTTGCATAAGCTCATCAAAATTGGGCAATAGAAGATTGGAAAACTGTTGCCTGGTCTGATGAGTCTCAATTTCTGCTGCAACATTCGGATAGTAGGGTCAGAATTTGGCGTCAACAACGCAAAAGCATGGTCATGCTGATCATGTCCATCCCTTTATGACCACAGTGTACCCATCTTCTGATGGTTACTTCCAGCAGGATAACACGCCATGTCATAAAGCACAAATCATCTCAGACTGGTTTCTTGAACATGACAATGAGTTCACTGNAAATCATCTCAGACTGGTTTCTTGAACATGACAATGAGTTCAAAGTACTCAAATGGCCTCCACAGTCACCAGATCTCAATCCAATAGAGCTCCTTTGGGATGTGGTGGAACGGGAGATGCGCATCATGGATGCACAGCCGACAAATCTGCAGCATCTGTGTGATGCTATCATGTCAATATGGACCAAACTCTCTGAGGAATGTTTCCAGTACCTTGTTGAATCTATGCCACGAAGGATTAAGGCAGTTCTGAATTCAAAGGGGGGTACAACCTGCTACTAGCAAGGTGTACCTAATAAACTGGCCGGTGAGTGTATGTATATATGTGCTTTTAAAAAGATTTCTATTTCCATTATATATGAGAACAAAGCGTACTGGAGTCAAATCCCTTGTTTCTCTGTACAAACTTGGCAATTAAACTGATTCTGATTAAACATTCCTGCGTTTGAAGGAAACTTGACATTCAGTTATTCCCTGGCACCATTGTAGTGGTTTGCTTTATAATCAAACAATGTAGTCATTGCCTTTCCATCAAGTATTCTCTCCTTTTTTTCATTCTTATTTTTCGTGGAGGAAACACACACTGTGGTCACTGTTGATAAACTTTATGTAAATGGACGGCTGGTCTGGGATCAGGAGATTACTCCTTTACATTACTTAATACAACTGCAGGTAGGATAAAATGGTAAACACTGATTAGATGATAGATGACGTTTACTGGCATTAAATAACTTTAAAGTTTATAAGCAAATCATTGTGATTGTGACTTTAATGTGTATGGCTCTCCTGTCCCCATATTTTTCTTTTCGTTCACTTCCTCACAGACACGGACACTCTCTTTCTTTCTTTACCATACACACACCTGCACACACACAAACAAACAAACAGGAAATCACAATACAAACCTAGTTTACACTTCATACTTAGTTTAGTGATATAAAATCAATATGATTTGTAACATGGAATATACATTGAAATAGAAATAATATTAAAAAGCGCAACTTCATAGATCAACTAGAAAAAGCAGACATCATCTTACTTCAGGAAACCCACTGATCCAAATCTAGACCGAATGCACTAAATACACCAGAATTTCCTCATTTTAATTAGGCTCACTATAATTGCAAATGAAGAGAGGTAACTATGTTAAATAATTAAAGGTGACAGGTTACATACAAAGGTAGCATATTTGATCCAGAAGGGAGATGTATGTAATTCTAAATATAAACAACAAAGACTGGTGTATACATATACCTATATATGTAATGTATACAATTCCAAATGTGGATGATTCCAACTTTTATCAGTCTCTCTTCTGCCCTTTCAACTCAAACTGACACAGTGCTTGTGGTCGGAGGAGATTTTAACCTCAGTCCAAACGTAGAGTTAAACAGGCTTAGCATTTCACTTCATAACTTGCAGTCAGGTAATACACTAAAGTGGTATATGAAGGATTTTGGTCTGTGGGAAGCCTGGCACTCATGTCACAATCAGATTAGAAGTTTACCTTTTTCTCACCTGTCCACCACTTTTGCTTCCATATAGACTTATTTCTAATCAGAAACCACACACCAGTAACTATGATGGTGATAGAAACAAACATTAACACCACCTGTAAAACTTTGGAGGGTTAACACATCATTGCTTAAAGATGCAGATTTTTCCAGATTCATTGAGAGAGTGGACCGATTTTTTTGAAAATAAATAATTAGTGTGATATCTGGTGTTGTCTGGGATTCAGCAAAAGTTATGTATGGCAAAATAATTTCTTATTCATCATATAAGAATAAAAGGAAAAAGCAATTGAATTGGAACAAGAAAAGAAAATTAAACACTTATTTTCTAAGGATTTTCTAAGTATACTCTCAAATGATATTGATCCCTCCAATTCTGACATAGATTAATTTTTAAATAAGGTTAATCTTCCTAAATTAGATAAGCAACAGTAAAAGGTTCTGCAGTTACCTGTAGCAGCAAGCGAACTCCATGAGGCAGTTAGAATTATACCTAATGGCAAAGCTCCTGGACCTGATGGCTTCTCGCAGAATTCTACAAGAGCTGCTGGCCCCCACCCTCCAAAAATGGTCTGGTAAATTCAGGAAACCTTGATACTCTACCTAAATTATGCTAATATAAATTGTGAATTGTGCTAACATAAATCTTATACTCAAGCCGGATATCACTTTAAATGCAGATCTTAAAATCATCTGCAAGACATTGGCCACAATGGTTGAAAGATAACCCCTCATATTATATATATTCTGACCAGATTGAATTTATTTAAAAAGGGTATGCAATAATTACTACAACAAGACTCATCAATCTAAGAGACTACTGCAACATCCGAAACTAGTAAAAGCTAGTAACATCCAAAACAAACACAAAATGTTTAATTAGATAGAGAGAAAGCTTTTGACAAGTTTAATTTAATATTTCTATTTAATGCCATTCATAGATTTGGATTTGGACAAGCCTTTTTTGTAGATTTATGATATAGCTCACCCAACGCTTGTGTGAAAACAAATTAATGGGTTTCTCAGAGCTTCAATCTAGAAAGAGGCACCAGACAGGGTTGTCCACTCTCCCCCACAGTGTTCGCTATATTTATTGAACCATTTGTGGCTGATGATGTCTGTCTTATAGAGACATTGCCCCTAATCAAAATAGTATCAACCATTTTAGACTACTTTGTCAATTGGAACAAATCAATGGCCCTTCCTATCTCCTCTAATAATCATCTTTCTCCAACCATTCCTTTACAGACTGGAAACATCAGGTACCTGGGCATCAATATTTCTAACAGGCTGACTGAGCTGACACAATTGAATTATGTCTCACTACTCAAACTAATAGAAGATGACCTCACACAGTGGACAACTCTGCCTTTCTCACTCATCGGAATAGTGTCTGTGGTTAAAATGATGGCCCTCCCTAAAATAAACAACTTATCTATGATGCCAGTTAAATCACCAATGGCTTAGTACAAAAACTTTTATTCCATCATATGTAATTTGTTATGGACATGTAGAGCTCCATTGCATACGTTTTAAGGCTAAAGGTTTAGGAGGATTGGAACTTCCAAAATTTTATAAATACTACCTGGCATACAGATTACAATATATCTTAAAATAGATTTGGAAAAATCCATCAGACAGTATATAGACAGTTGTTGTCCTTCTTTTCCACCTAAAAGTGTTTCTGCCACTGCTTCCATGCACTCTTTGATCATTTCCCAGTGAGTGAAAGACAATTTGTGTTTTCCTAAAATACACAGTAGTCACAGTGAACACTGTTATCAGCTGTGTAGCTTGCTCATACTGTCCCCTACTGTCCTTACTTTGTGTATTTTTGCCGTCAGTGGGACAGTGGAAACACAACCAGTACTATACCGAGGAGCAGGACACCGAGTCAAGCGGACCAGTGTTCAAGGACCCCACATAGCTTCTTCTTTGTTGTTTTCTGGCAGTTGGCATACAACGATGTGGTGCATTTCCATCACCAGCTAGCTTGGAGCGTGGACCAGAATGTTGCTGACATACATAGTTGCCCATCGTGCCTGCTCAAACGTCAGATGCGGCAGGAAAAAAATTTCTATAGTAAATGAGAAAATGATTTGAGGTCCTGACAAAACACTCTCTGGGTACGGATTTGGACCGGAGTCCGTGGTTTGGGGACCCCTGACATATACAATAAAAAGGTTGTTACAACTATATGCCGAAGCAACGAATGGGCTTCAAATCTAACTCGGTCCCTGTATAAGTTATACTCTGTTTAGACTAGAAGTAGTTCTGTTTATACCTTTAAGTTGTACACATTTGCATGCAGTCCTTTAAAATATGCCTTCTAAAAAGTGACTTTAAGGTAAAGATAATTGGTGTAGCAGGTTAGTAAGAACTTTTCAAACTTCTCTGCTGTCTCTGACTGTAGGACAAAGTACAAATAGCACAGTTAAAGAACACTGTGGAAAGAAGATCCTGTGTTAGAAAACCCAAGATTAGTCTTTAAGAGATTTTGGAACAAAGACAAGTACATCCCTACTTTATCTCACTTTACTGTCATTGGAACCACAAACTAAGCAGCTAGAAGTAATACTGCCTCAATTGCAGGGCCCTGTACTCAGAGGAATATACAATGTATATTGCTTCTATAAATGTCGGTCTGTAGATAAGCAATAGTGACTTTTTAATTTCATTTTGGCAGGCATAGATAATTGGTATGAGTAATAGAACATTTTGTGCCCTCTTTGGTGGATTAAATAAAAGACACAACAAAGTCCTGAATCATATTGAAGGGGTTCTATGTGAATGCCAGGAGGATTGCTAAAAACAACTTTGCAGTTTATTAGAAACAACTTCCTCTTACTGGGCTGGACCACTTTTTGCCTCAAAACTCATCTTAATTCCCTATGGCATAGATTCAACAAGGTGTTGAAAACATTCAGAAAATCTGTGCATATTGACATGATAGCATCACACAGCTGGTGCAGACTGGAAGACTACACATATGCAAATCTGCCATTTCATCTTATTCTGAAGGTGCTTTATTGAATTGAGATCAGGGGACAGTGTAGGCTATTGGAGTACAGTGAACTTGTCATGTTCAAGAAACCAATTTGAGGTAATTTGAGGTTTGTGACAGGGTGCATAACCCTGATGGAAGTAGATGATGGGCACAATGTGGTAATAAAGGGGGAGGAAATTGTGATGAATAATATTCAGGTAGACTCTGGCTTTTAAACAATGCTCATTTTGTAGTAAGGGACCAAAGTGTGACCAGAAAATATCATGTAGTTTACACTGGCTTTTTACCATCTCACAGTTGCACTTTGCAACATTTTTCTCATCTATTATTGTCCAATCTATGTGTCTGTGTAAATTGTAGCATCAGTTTTCTGTTATAAGCTAACATATGTGTAACCTGCGGTGATACACCACTGCTTTTGCCCATGAGCTTCAAGGTTCAATGGGTTGCACATTCAGAGAGGGTGTTCCCCACACCTTGGTTTTAATGAGTAGGTATCTGAGCTGCTGTTACCTTTCCATAATCTCAAACTAGTCTGCCCATTCTCCTCTGCCCTCTAAAATCAACAAAGCGTTGTCGCTTCTACGTTGTCGGCCTCTGGATATGTTCTGTTTGTGGGACCATTTTCTGGAGACCCAATAGATAGCTGTTCTCCAAAATCCCAAAAGACCATAAATTTTACAGTTACTTAGATCAGACTGCCTGCCACAAAGTTATTTCTTAAATCAGTTTTCTCCCCATACATTATTGGTAGTAGTTTTAATCATGCATCAGTTTACATGAAAAATGTAATGTAAAATACATGTCGTACATATTATTCCATTTTCTTTTGTGCAAAGTCCGTTCAAAGCAACCAACGGGCAAGCAGAAAATCAGTAAAAGTAAACTACTTCTACTACTATGTACATCCCTAAGTCTGTATTCCACATGGTTGTTTTCCTACTGCCCTTAGGACTCAGAGAGCTTTATATGCTGTAAATTTGAGTATTGATTGATTCCATTTGTGATGGAGGTGCAGAAAATTTGTGACTTCACTGGGCTCCACACAGACCTCTAGATGGCACACCAAGGCAGAGGCAGGATTTATTGGAAAACCAGTTAGATAGGGAGCACTGATGTGTTATTGTGAGGCTCAGCATTTCTCTAAAGCAAACCAGCTGTGAAATGTGAAGGTACATTCACAGTAGGCACATAATTTGGAAAAATCACTAGAATTGTTCTAAAAAGAAAAGTCAAAACCTCATAGATTTGGAAGATGTTGTGCAATGTAATAACATTAAAGAAACATCCTTTTAATCAGTGTCTGTAGTAATTTAATGAGTCTGAAAACTGATGTTTTGTATTTGTGTGTATTAACTGACAGTGAATAGGTATGAATCTGCCTTCAGTCCAGTATTAGCCATCTCACGCACTACAGACATCAACTTTAATACTGCTCTACTATGTGTTTTATAAAAGGATACTAGACAGTGTTTTGATAAAGAGAGAATAAACAATAGTTTTAACATCCTTCAGGTCTGTTTTGTGTCTGTCTGCCAGTCTGTCTTGTCTGTTTTGCAAGCAGTTCTTCATAAAAGGCAAACTGCCAAAAAAAAACACCACAGTGCTTCTGGATACCATCATTACAAGCTTTCAATTCGTGTTTTGTATTGATTTGTCTTTAAATCATAGGTGCCTATAAGTGTGCATCATCTGGCTGTGCTTACCCAACTTATTTGGTACTCCAGTATATAAAACAAATGTGAGTATCTGTCAGTCATTTCTGGTGTAAAACCAGGTGTTGGTGAAATTCATTTTGTCACAAATGGACAATGAGAGAACACTGTGTAAAAAATGCAAAGGGGACTACGTTGTAAGAAGATCTGAGTCACATTAGGACAGTATAGACAATGAGAGACAAAGAAAGAGAGAGCGCAAAGTTGAAAAGAGATAGGGGGAACCAGACAGCAGCAGCATGGAGAGCTCCGAAGCAATGATGTCACCTCATGCTGACTGGTCCTATTGGACTCAGAAACAGATTAACCATTTGATCTTTGCCCTTAATTTAGTTCCAGTTTGCTTCTTCCAGCTCATGCCGCAAGCTTATTGAGACACACGACATGTGGATCTTGTTCTGCTTTACCTCTCCTGTCATATGCCTAATACCTCTACATAACTCTGCTCTTTCCACGTCTTTTGCGATCACAATCAGCGGTATCCCCCCCCCCTTCCCTTGTTTATGTAACAGCTCCATCATTACTTGAGACCAAGAATGCACCCCAATGCGTCGATAAGCTCTTATTCAAAGATATTGAATTATATGGAGATAAACGGTGTCCTTGAGCATGGGTGTAGATAACAGATTGGAGTGACACAGCTGACTCTCTTTGTTTTGTTAATTAAAGATGACCTCATTGCTAAAAATGGATGCTGTGCACCTCCTCGTCACGAGCTTCGCCATCAGCAGATTGCAGATTGCAGGCAGGGGGCCAAGGGCTTTCTGCAGTCCCTATTCCTTTTTGCTTCCTTTCCATTTTGCCTCTTCGCACACACATTGTTAGTCTTTCTGCCTTTGCCACAGGTCTAGACTTCCCTGATTTATTTTTTTCTTCTCTCAAACTCTCAATAATGATGATAATCCCTCAGTGTTGCCAAAAGCTCACTAATGGATGTGTGCTGGAATTATAAAATTATTACTGAGACAAGATAAGAATGTTGTCTCTTTTCATCTGTCATTTTTCATTACGGAGTATTATGTTCCTATGGGTTATAGTGAAATTTATTTGTTTGGCACAAATTATAAGTCAATCAAATTTGTTGCTAGGCTAAAATCAAATTTCAGTGCATTTAAGCATTAAGTTTGGATTGATCATCCTCATTTTTTCTTGAATCAGAGCATAGCAGGCTTTTAAAGTGGTATATATAAATACATGGCCATAATAAAATTGCTGCATTGATAGAAAGAAAGGAACCATAATCCAACTTTCAATGGACACATTTTAGTGATTGTACAGAATCTTTGCTCCCTACTATTGATATTTGACAAGGAAGCAAGATATGTAAAATGTTTTACAATTCAAACAGGTATTATTATTCAAAAAGAAAACCAAACATCTGTCAGGGATGACATGATCAAGATTGTTTTGTCTTCAGTAATAATCCAAGTGATTTAAGATTGTGCATCTATCAACAAACTGTATTTTCAAATAAATCTGATGCTATACTGAAGTTAACCAATCAAAACATCACTGCCATGTTTGTGCTTGAAAACTCAGTAACTTTCTAATGACGTTTAATAACATTTCATCAGCATTACATTGTCACATTATTATTGTGATTGCATCCCACTTAAACCAACCACAAATAACAACTTCAGTCTCTCTTAATCGTTTTTCCTGACAGCTACAGATATTTTGCCCCAACTAGAAGTTCTGCAGAGCAGCCCTAGTACACTGCTCCAACAAACAGTTAACTAGGTTAACATTATGATTGATAAAAATAATACAATTCTACTTCTTTTAAAAGATAAATCTGAGTCAACTGATTAAGCTTCTATCAACTCGGTCTTTCTCCTACTGATGACGTCAGGCCCTGCAGTTTGCTGGAGTGGTAGGCTAATACTAGCATGTGTTGTTTTTGTTTTGATATAACCCATTGATAATTTGTTTCATAACATATTTCACTCAACTTACAGATATTAACTAATAGGAAGAAGTTTTACCTTGCTTTTTAAACATTTGCTTTAAACGTTGTAAAATTTTGGTTTTATGGCCTTTCACCAGTCACGGATTTTTAAAAAGCCTCACTTGCTGATTCTGATTTTGGCCGATACCATTTTTTTTTTAAGTGTCAGGTGTTTAATGTTTTTTTTGTTGAAAAACATTGAACAATACCTGTGAAACATTACAAACGTGCTTTAACTGCACACGAGGTAGTGCTCTTAAATACAAATGAAAAGTTTAGAGCATTGCAGTTCCTTTAGTTTTTTGTTTTTAAAATTTCAGAACAAACAAAACTTGCACAACAGGTTAGACAACTAGATGAGATTGGTATAATAAGATCGGTTTCACATATAAGTATCAGACTTGATCGATCGAAGCACCTCTAGGTCTCTCCTAACCAGAAAGCTGACAGGAAGATTCAACATCTGAATGCAGTCTTTCTTTTTCTACAAACATCACTAGAAGAGGTGACACACATCTAGATTGTGATGGAAAACTATAAGTCAGCTCACTAGCTAAAACTTTGTGTACACCAGGTATAGCATCGCAGACAGTAAAACAACAACAGGGATTGGAAATTGAGTTTGTACAGGGAGTCTGAGATTTATCATCAAAAAGTGCTTGGATCGGAACACCAATCCTATCTTGTGTGTCAGAGTTCAGATCCCTAATATCAAATAATTCTTGTGAATCACCATAAATGAGCTTAAAATCACAATCAACAGGAGTCTAGAAGTACATTTATCTCTCTTTGTACTGTGTAATGGATTATTGGCGTCGTCCGACCGAATCAAAGTTTATTCAAATTGCAGTGCAGATATTTCAGTATTTCAATATTTAAACATGGCTAACTAAGCTAAAACTATGTTAGATAATACAACCTGAAATAAAGATGTCCAAGCTTTATCCAAACACTGCCTGGCCATTCTCTCCTCTGTGGAGCTTGTTTGAGGTAAATATAATAGTCTGTACCTGCTACGAGGTTCCTCCAGATCCCTATGACAGCTTGCAGCTCAGAATTTTGGGATTGAGCTGACTGTGTGCATTGCAAACAGTGATAAAACTTCCATTGAAAGGGTTGTGGAAAACAAACACAAGTTTGAAAGGTAAACTATGAGAAAAGAAAGAAAAAAACATGGATGCTAGTTTTGAGAAACACTGTGGGAGATTTGCTGCAAGTCCGCTTTGGATAATTTATTGCTTAATAAAAATAAGGACACAAAACGAAATCAAATTGCTTTTGAGAAATCACTTAAACAACTTTTTTTCTCATTTTCTTTTCAAAGGACAGTTAAAAACCGATGTTATCATCACTTATTAGGCTATTACCTCTGTAACCTGGACACAGAGGTTTATTCAGACCCTAAACATGCTATTGTTAAATTATTGCCATCAGTGCCTGATAGAGAATGACTATCTATATTTACCAGCCACTTTATTATGTATACCTGTTCAATTAATGGTCAACACAAATAAATTTGCCCCTGCTTGAATCGCCACCTTAACGTAATAAATGGTTTGAGTGCTCGAATGATCCTAGACGCTATGTTGTCTGGGACTTAGATGGCCCTGGGTCTCCCATGGCAAACAGGCTCTGGGTGACGGGACAGACAAAGAGCAGTTCAGACACCTTCATGAGGACTATTACAACAGGGCCTATACCGTCGCCCTGTACAGCGGAGCCAGGGTCCCACCCTGGAGCCAGGCCTGGGGTGATTAGAAAATAAAGCATTACATGTGTTACATTCTGCTCTGTTTATTTGTATTAATACCTTCAACAATTACCAGAGCCTTATGGACCAGTGCATTTTAATGGCGACTCTGTTTATAAGCTATTTCTATCTTATAGGACTGAAGTACAATTACAATGTATTTCACAATGTGTTAGTCCTGAAAGCAGAATCAAGCTATGTGCATATAACTTGACGTGGTTCAGTAAAAAAACCTTTGTGGTTGCTTTGTGGGACTCCTGAGGCGGCCGATGGGTACCCTGAGGCCAAGCGTGCTCTGGCCTGGGCTGTGGCAGAGGCAAAAACAGGCATGGGAGGAGTTTAGTGAGGCCATAGAGAACACTACCAGCTGCATGTTGGACTGCCCTTTGTCACCAGTCCTGTTCATAACTTTTATGGACAGGATTTCTAGGCGCAGCCAACGGCCGGAGGGTGTCTGGTTTGGGGACCAGTGGATTTTGTCTCTTCTTTTTGCAGATGACATGGTCCTGCTGGCCCCCTCCAGCCAAGACCTACAGCATGCACTGGGGTGGGTCACAGCTGAGTGTGAAGCAGCTGGGATAAGGATAAGCTCTTCCAAGTCCAAAGCCATGGTTATTGAATAAAAAAGGGTGGTTTGCCCTCTTCAGGTTGGAGGGGAGCTCCTGCCTTAAGTGAGGCGTTCAAGTATCTCAGGGTCTTTTTCATGAGCGAGTGGAGAATGGAGCGGGAGATCGACAGACAAATTGGAGCTACTCCCACAGTACTGAGAACGCAGTGTTGGTCCGTTATGAAGAGAAAGCTGGCCTGAAAAGCGAAGCTCTCGATTTATTGGCCAATCTACGTTCCTACGCTCACCTATGGACATGTAATTTAGGTCGTGATTGAAAAAAATGAGATCCCGTGTACAAGTGGCTGAAATGAGCTTCCTCCGCAGGATGGCCAGGCACTCCCTTAGAGATAGGGTGAGTAGCTCAGCCATCAGGGAGGAGCTTGGAGTAGAGCAGCCTGCTCCTCCACATCGAGAGGAGTCGGTTGAGGTGACACGGGCATCTTTATTGGATACCTCCTGGGTGCCTCCACAGGGAGGTGTTACAGGCACGTCCCACCGGGAGGAACCCCAGAGGACAGCCCAGGACATTGTCCCAGGGACAATGTCTTTTGACTGGCCTGGGAAAGTCTGCTTCCCCCGCGACCCAGTTCCAGATAAAGCGGGAGACAATGAGTACGACAAGTACAAATAAATTTGTCAACCTGAGAAAAGAAAACTGGAGCTACCATTTTGACAAGCTCATCAAAACTCAACAACAACCGATTGGAAAAACGACGGGTCCAATGTGTCCTTCAGATAGTACAGTCAGAACAGGTTGGCTCTTCAAGCTGGTGGTGTTAAAGTAATGGTAAGGGGGATATTTTCTGCCAAACCTTAGACCCCTTAATTCCCATGGAACATTGTTTAAAAGCCATCGCTTACTAAGGTTGTCAAAATTATCAATATTTTATATAATCAACAATAAAAATGTAATTATTCAAAGATGCTCATTTGTGTCAAAATCAATACAAACAGACCCATTCACCTTTGCCTAAATTGTAACACTGCTTCTGGCAGCAGCGCTGCAGTAACAGAGACACTCAGCTCCTCCCTACCCTGCACACATGACCAACCAAAACAATGAGCTGCTGCTGGAAGTTTTAAACTCTGCTAACAAGCTAGTACTCCAGAAAAGAAAAGCAAAAAACATATGAGTCTCCCTTCCATGAACAAGGCAAACACAAAAGCTTGTTTGGAAAATATCTGCCTAAGAGGCAGATATACAAAAAAAACTAAATGTGGAACGATGCCACATGCTAGCTGTGCTAATGCTACAAGTTAATGCTAGGACACTGACATTTCAGAGCAAGTAAAAAGGTCAGTAAAGCTCCTGCAACTTTGGCTTATGTTGTACGTTAGCTGTTTAAATATTAGCTTCACGGACACAGACAGTCCAGTGACGGTCTTCTGTCGGTCTGAGCTCCCTGTTGAGATGTGTTTCCCATGCCAAAGTACTGGAGCATGCAATACACCGTTCTAACCACAGAACAATTCTACTGACTTAAGGAAAATGTTAATCAGCTGATGGCTCAGTCGGCTACTAAATAGTCAATCAACAAACCAAGTCAGTGCGCCCCTTTCCATTACTCATCCGTTTAGTTGTAAAGGCATTGGAGGCTAATGTGGCTTATTATAACACAGGTAAAGGTTAAAACATAGTGGAGGCAGACTGAAGCTAAGAATTTAGACACAAAAAGTAGGAACCCGTAGCAGCCTACCCTTCTGTTGTTGCTAACCGTGTCCATCTCTTTATTACGAAGGTGTTCCCATTTTCTAATGGCTACTTCCAGTAGGACAATGGAGGAAACAAACCTCATATCTCCACAGTCACCATTTCTCAATCCTGTCAAGCACATTTGGGATGTGGTGGAACTGGGATTTTGCATCATGGATGTGCAGCCTACAAATCTAAACTACATCATGCCATCATGTCAATATAGACCAAAAACTTATATTAGACAAACCTAGTTGTATTATTTAACCACAAATCCTACTGTAGAAATATGTTTGACTTTGAGTTGACTTATTTTTGTTAATAAATTCTTGTATTTTAAGAAATTGTGTGAATTCATTCCATGTGTGTGCAGAGTTTATGCTGTTCAGTAATGTCAGAGCTCGTCTCACACCTTTCTATTTTGTCCTAATACCATCGCCTTACTGGGCTGGTATTCACAGGACAACCCTTAACAGACCGAAATATTATTTGATAAAATATTAAAATATTATTATTAAATATTAAATAATATTCTCAGATTAATAATTCCAACACTGATGAGCCTTCTTGGCCAGTGATGACACCTTTATTCACCAGGCTGTCAGGATGCTCCATACTCTCCCTGCCCTCCTCTCTCAAAAACCTCAGGATCCAAATGCACAATAACACTTTATCACATCACTGATCTACAAGCTTTATTATGTTTGCAATAATGCTCATCAGAATGCACAATTATTGCAGAATATGTGCCTTAGAACACTCTTTTTATAGGTAGTCTTCATGATCATAATGTTGAGTAATATTGTGCTGCATGCTCTATGTCACTGTGGTGAGAGAGAGAAACTAGATTTCCATTCCTCTGAATGAACAGCACATAAACGGTTTCAAACGTTTTGAATCTTTATAAGTGAAGGATTCATCCACTGTGTAAAGGGCTTCCTGTAATATTCCTATCATTGTCCAGATGTCTAACAGCTGATCTCTTTGGTGAACTGACTGTCCCACCAGTTTAATGTTTTCATGTTTCTATTGGACCTTTATAGTCTTCATTTTGTTACGTTTGTCCTGCTGACCGACCTGTGTGTTGCTCCGCTGGAGTGGAGCCGGTCGGACTACGAACGTGTCAGTCGGATCTGCCGATTGTGGTGAGGAAGAGCGATGATTTCTGGTTCACCGACAAGCTGATCCTGATGGGAAACGGGAAGTGGAGGAGGTGAGAACAGAATTCATCCATGGTAGGTTCAATAAATTATTACCATTATCCTGTCGCAACCATGAGAAGCAGAGCAGATTTAAAAGTGCTGTCAGTGTTGTAATTACTGTTCAGAGACATAGATAGAAAATGTATTGACCCAATAGGGAGATTTTTGTGCAATGAGTAAAAAGGCATAACACCAGCTATTTACATAGACTTAGAAAAACAGCAAAACAACAAACTAACAGGAAATGTATGTTGGAAATGTTAGAGATTCTTTTGCTGATAAGTTAGCTGTAATAATTAATAATCTTCATCAAATGTTATTTTCCTTCTTTTAGTAGTGAGTATGTTATTTGTTTAGATAAAATATTCTAATAACAACCTTAATTGATCTCACTGTTCACTGGGCTAGGTATCATAAGATTTAGGTAAGTCTCCGTAAAAGAGGGTATTTAAGAATAAACACAGAACCACGGAATGAAATTATGTTTACCGTGCACCATGTATTTAAATTTTGTGCAACAGCCACCATGAATAATTAATAGACAAACACTGGATGGCCATTCAATTGAAATGTATACAGTGAAATGTTGCAAAAAACAGACAAACAATTAAATTAATTATTCTTTTTCTTGTGCCAATTATCAATTTACAATTTCCTCAACACCCAAGGTTATGGATTTTATAGTTCTAAACAGTCCCTGGTATGTCATGGCCAGGTATGGGTTCTAAGTTTGTTCCTTTTTTTTTTTTTAGGAAACAGCAGTTAAAAGTTCCAGTCTTCGTGTGATTTCAGGAAAATCAAAGAAGAAACAAAGTAATCAATAAACAATGTTTGAATCCGTATTTTGTCTCCATGTCCTCATTAAATATGTTGTGACCTTTTTTTTGGCACGTAACATATTTATGGAGGCTCGTCTAAACAAAATTTTCCCTTAGCAAGTGATTGTGTCCTTGGTTACATTTGCTGTGTTTTGGACTCAAGTAGAGTGTTTTGTTGTGTGGAAGAATTGAGAGAGTTATGGGGACCTTTGGTGTGTTTTCCCGTGGAGTTTGATGTGCATCGGCTTTTGTGGTGTGGCTTGATTTTAGGTTACAGACATGGAGTTTGACCTAGATGAGTTTGTGATGGCGCCCACGTTAGAAGTCTTGTGTAAATGCACAAAGGATCATTTGCTTTTGATAGCTGACCATTTTCAAGTCGTTGTGTCAAGGCGTGCAAAAAGAGGCACTATTGAGGCCGAGTTATTATCAGCACTGGTTCAGATTGGGATTTTTCCTGCTTCAATTTTGCCAAAAAGCTCCTAACAGTCACCACCTGGTGTGTCCTTTACAGATGAAACTGTTCGTTTAAAAGAACTTGAAGTTGAATTGGGGCGGCTTGCATTACGAGAGAAGGAGCTTAGCTTGGAGCAAAAGCGAATAGAGAAAGACGCTGAGATTCGTTTGAGAGAACTGGAATTGGGTGTTAAAACTTTGGAGCCTAAGGCGTTGGAATTTGATGTAAGTAGACATTCATTTGGTTCCTACATTTAATGAGAAGGATGTGGATAAATCTTTTTACATTATTTGAGAGAGTTGCACTTGCACTTCACTGGCACAAAAATGCGTGGACTTTGTTGTTGCAAAGCACACTGGTTGGTAAAGCACAGGAGGCCTATGCATCTCTGTCTGCTGTGGATAGCCTTGACTTTGACAAGGTTAAAAGTGCTGTTTTACGGGCGTAGGAGCTCGTGCCTGAGGCATACAGCCAGAAATTTCGAAAGTTAAAGAAGCGCTATAATGAAACCTATGTGGAATTTGTGCGAGATAAGGAAGTCCTGTTTGATCGATGGTGTGCATCTCAAAATGTTAAAGATTTTGTTCAACTTAAGCAGCTGCTTTTGATGGAGGATTTTAAAAGTAGCTTGCCTGAAAAAGTAACGACTTATTTAAATGAAAATAGAGAAATGAATGTGTCGAAAGCAGCTCTGCTTGTTGATGAGTATATGTTAACGCACAAGATTAGTTTTGAGCGTTCTCAAGGCTTTAATCCATTTGACAAATCAAATGGAAACGGAAAGGTGTCTCTTTGTCTGGGGCGCCAGTTATAAATACTGTGCCCTACAGTGGTGAGAACAATTGTGAGTGAGACAGTAAAACTAACAATAATGTTATGTGTTTATACTGTAAAAAACGAGGCCACATTGTGGCAGGTTGTCCAGTCTTGAAGAAGAAAAATACAAAAACTGTTGCTGTGGTTAAAACTGTCAACCATGTTGATCAATTGTTTTCAACCGACAAACTCTGTGATTACACTGATTTTAAGCCTTTTGTTATGGATGGTTTGGTATCTGTGTCTGGTGATGGGAAGAAAGTCCTTGTAAAAATGTTACGGGACACTGCTGGCTCTCAGTCTTTCATCTTGGAGGGGATTTTGCCGCTGAATCATCATACTGCGGTTGGTTCGGATGTTCCGGTGCGTGGTTTTGGCATGGAAGACATTGGTGTTCCCTTGCATAAAGTGGTGATCCAGTCAGATTTGTGGTCAGGTGACGCTGTGGTTGGAGTGCGTCCTCATTTCCCAAAAGCTGGAGTTTCTATGATTATGGGGAATGATTTGGCTGGAGGCAGGGTGTTGGTTACTCCTGATCTTACACCTGTTCCAGTGCTGTGCACATGTCCAGGCGAGTTAGCTCACAAGTTTCCAAGTGTGTTCACTGCCTGTGCCGTGATACGCGCAGCTGCAAAGCGTGATCAAGAGGAGAATAAAGATGGTCACCTTGAGTGACAGTTTTTTGTGTGATCCAGAATTTAAATGCGCTTCTTTGTTAAAGGACAGTAATGAGTGCGAAATGGGCATTTTTGATGGAAAGACGTTATCTTTGTCAAGACAACAGTTAATTGCTACAACCTTGGCACCCTTGTTTGGTAATGCTGTAACTGATGATGAGTCTGAGTCTATGTCCACTGGTTATTATACGAAGGATGGCCTGTTGATGTGTAAATGGACGCCTTTGAATGCCGCTCCTATTGAAGAGTGGAGTGTTATTACACAAATTGTTGTTCCAACGCTGTATCGTGCACAAATCTTACACTTGGCACATGGCAATCCACTAGCAGGTCATCTTGGCATAAGGAAAACATATGATCGTGTTTTGCGACAATTGTTTTGGCCGGGGTTAAAAAGTGATGTAGCGCGTCATTGCAATTCGTGTCACCTTTGCCAGTTGTCTGGCAAACCCAATCAGGGGATTCCTCCCACCCCGTTGTTTCCCATCCCAGCGTTTCTGAACCTTTTGAACGTGTATTGATCGATTGTGTGGGTCCGTTACCTAGAACCAAGTCAGGGAACAAGTTTTTGGTAACTGTGATGTGTGCATCCACTCGATTGCCAGAGGTTTTCCCGGTGTAAAAAAATAACTACACCAGTTGTTATGAAAGCCCTGACTACATTTTTTCCATTGTTTGGTTTGCCTCGTGCAGACTGACCATGGTTCCAACTTTATGTCTAGAGTGTTTGCGCAAGTTTTACAGCAACTTGACATAAAGCATTGTCATTCCAGCGCTAATCACCCAGAGAGTCAGGGCGCACTCGAGCGCTTCTATCAGATGTTAAAAACCATGCTTCGTACGTATTGTTTGGAGTTTGAAAAAGACTGGGATGAAGGAGTGCATCTGCAAATGTTTGCGATACGGGAGGTGGTTCAGGAATCTCTCGGGTTTAGCCCGGCGGACCTCGTTTTTGGTCACACGGTTCATGGTCCTTTAAAACTGTTAAAAGAAAAATGGTTTGGCAACAACCCTGAGCAGAATCTACTGGATAATGTAAGTAACTTCAGACTGAAATTAAGACGTGCGGTTCAAATTGCCAGGGAGAACCTTAAGAATGCACAGGCTAAGATGAAGTCTCTTTTTGACAAAAAGGCAGCGACAAGAGCGTTTGAGCCCGGTGAAAGAGTTTTAGTTTTGCTGCCTAATCCTGGGTCAAGTTTGCTAGCGCGCTACAGTGGGCCTTATGTGATTCAGGAGAAAAAGGGTGAAAGAGACTATTTGGTTGCTACACCTGATCGGAGAAGAAGGTCTCGTCTGTGTCACATTAATATGTTGAAGCCTTGAGCGTTGATCAATAAACAATGTTTGAATTTTTGTCTCCATGTCCTCATTAAATATGTTGTGACCTTTTTTTTTTGGGCCTTAACAGGTTTAAAGACCCATTTTGATGTTTCCTGCAGAGGCCACCATACTTGGAGGAGTTCATGATGCGCAGAAGAAATTCAAAACATACAGCTGAATCAATTTCTGTTTAACGAGTTTACAGACATTTCACAAAAAGCTTAAGACACAATAGTGTAAATCAGAGGAGGTCTATAACTTGCAGACAGAGCATTACTTAGTTGAATGCAATATTTTAAATGTAGGAAGTATTAAGATCATGTGCTACCTAGTTACCTTTGGTGGTAACTAGTAAAGAGGCTTCTCTATCTTCTGCCAGACAATAGCATTTAATAAACACAATGTCCAGAGTGTGAGGGACAGTGGTCATTTTTCCTGCCTGCTTCTTTTCCTTGATATGATAAAGTTCTGAATAAACTCGGTCTCTGTAAAGCTGCTAACATCCCTGTCCCACCATTGCTGGCTGTGTCTCAGCGTCCAAACAGTTTGTTGTGCTGAATTGACAGTCAGATCTCCCAAATCAGAGAGTTTTACTCTGCTTTTATTCATGTGTTTCCCACACAGCACCCGCTGACACAATAAATGGCTTCTGTTGTGCACTTAAACCATAACACCTATTTCTCCGTGTTTACTGTTGTGCTGCGCTTGATGACACACGTATTGTCTGGGTCAGTTCGGAGCTGCAAGATTTTCAAACTAATGGGAACGACCACACAAAAAAAC
This sequence comes from Characodon lateralis, assembly GCA_036250325.1. NCBI lineage: Eukaryota > Metazoa > Chordata > Actinopteri > Cyprinodontiformes > Goodeidae > Characodon > Characodon lateralis. The sequence goes on from JAHUTJ010033548.1 coordinate 23,036, forward strand.
TGATTCCTAAAAAAATCAGATTTTGAGCATTAAGACCTGTAGTGTGAACGTAGCCTGAGTCTCTCAGCTGGCATTGTTTTGTTTCAACTGAATGTGTTTTCATACATTTTGTATTTCCTTATACAGACTGTGTTGCAGCTGCTGTGATGTTGACCTTCAGAATCTGGTTGACTGGACTGTAGAACTGAGCTCAGTGTTCTGGAGTTGTTAACAGAAATTTCGGCAGATGAACACCTTCTGAGCAGGATGGTGCTGCAGGATCCACTGGAACACATCAGGAAAGAAACATCAGCCATCCTGAAACGAAAATCTAAATCTCTCTCTCTCAAATCTAAAATAAAATATAAAATATAATAGATCTGAATTTTTGATTTGCTAACTGTAAAATTTGGATTCATAGCTCTCATGCCTTCACTATGTATGTACAATGCAAAAAGTAATAAAAATAAGGAAAAGCCATTGAATGACAAATGTGTATCCAGCCTTTTAACGTTTAGTGCAATATACACACAAGACAAAATCTTACTTGTAACTGGCACCAAATCCCAAATCCTCATGCTGAAAGACAACACTCAGTTTTTTTCTGAGTTACATAAAGGCATTAAGCTAAAGAAAACCCTAATTTTATTTATCTGAAAATTTGAATATTGCATAAAACCAATGAAAAAGGATTTTTATTACAGACAAGTTGACCTATTGAAAAGTAGGTCTCCTCAGCCCAGGTGGGAAGCTTCTGATGTCGTTCCTGGTTCAGGAGTAGATTAACACCAGGAATGTACCAGTTGTAGCCCATGTGATGGATATGTCTGTATGTGATGGTTATTGAAGTTCTGATTTCAGCTGCAGTCCACGTCTTGTGCATTTCCCAAAAGTTCTTTAAGGTCTGATGCGGGTTCGGACTAAAATGCAAACAGGTACCAGGGCTCGGCATATTGTGAGTATATCTTCTTTAATTAGGCTCGTAGTAAGCACTTACATAGTCATTGGTACGATTGGCATGATACAGGGAAACATAAGGAGCTCAAGGAGAAACGTGACATTTCATAAGTGACCAGCGAGGAATATTGCAAACAAACCAGTTAATAAACAGAGGGAGTTGGAGTGTGGACCAATGAGAGAGGAAGGCAGGTAATCAGATGGAAGTGGTAACAGGTGTGCAGGCCAGGTGAAGGGAATTGAGGAAATAGGTTGCTATGGTAACTAATGTGAGACAGATGCATGGGAGAATTTAAACTAGATATAACCTACAAATGAAAGCAAACCTGACGGTAATAAACCTAAAAGCTAGAAAGGAAAAATAAAAATAAAATCTACGAAGAACTAAACCAGAGGACATGGGGAAAAGCTAGACTCAGGGAAATAACCAACCGGGTAACAACAACAAAGGGGTCTAAGGCCAAAGGGGAAAGAGAACTAATAAACCAGAAGAAGAATGCAGCAAGAATAAATAAACCTAACAGTAAACAAGCACAGAAACACTAAGCGAGAAACTAGAAAACCCAAAGAAGGAAAAGAAACAAAGAGAACTATAATAATAATAACCAGAGGAGGAAACAGGGGAGTGGGGGCCTAGTGGTTAGAACAGGAGGTTTGTGTTCCAGATGGGGGTTCACAAGGGGCCAGGTTCGTATCCCACAGACTGCCACTCTGGCTCCCTGAACAAGACCCTTAGCTCCAGAATGCTCCCCGGGCGCCGCACAATGGCAGCCCACTGCTCCCTGTAAGGGATGGGTTAAATGCAGAGGACAAATTTTGTTGTAATGTACATGTGCAATGACCAATAAAGATGATTATTATTATTATTTCTAAGGAATAAACTGAGTAAAATAATAACCAAAAGGGACCTAACAACGAGGGGAGAATGACCTACTAACTAAGGGAAATAAACATAACTACTAAACAGAAGCACAGGAAAAACCTGCCACAACCTGCCTTTGTTTTTTTTATATACAAAAAAGAAAAAAATAGCTTTAAGTACACATAAATGCACATGTATCTAGTGAATAGTTTGCATTTTTCAGTTAATTTAAGCTATAAAACTGACTGTAGTTATGAAAGATATTTTATTAAAATAACTCAGACTACCAGGTGTAACACTGAGCTCAGCAGCTGCTTGAATGAAAGATAAAAATCCTCCTGATCAGCAGCAGTTTGACATATTCATGTAATTTCTAAATAAGTTTTGATAGTTCTTGTTTCTCAGCTTCACTACATCATGTAATCCATCAGTGTTTATTCTGATCCCAATGTGTGTTTCTCCTCCTGCAGGTTCTTTCAGACTCTTGTGGTTCTGATGCTGGTAAAGTGAACACGTTAAATGGATCAACTTTCTATAGAGCTAAACGTTGTTCTTTGAGCGCATCAATAAAGTATCAATCAGTTCGGACATTTCCTTGTTAATTCTGCATGTTTTTTTATTTTATTTTCTCAAACCTACCGCTGGAGGCCTCACAACAGTGAGACAGAACATGAAAAACCTGGGACTGTATGACAGATTTACACCAGAATCTCCTGTTTTAGTCCAGTTTAGGAATTACTTGTAGATGACCCTGCAGGTCCCAAACTGCCAATAGGAGGTCTGATCTAACCAAATATGTTTTACAATCACAAAGTTTGCTAGGTCTACTTTTCTGCATTACCACTCTCACACACACTGACCCTAGTTGGGTCAGTTTTATCTAATTTTAAAATATTTCACCCAGAAAATAATAATTTAATGTGAATGGATCCTTAAAAATCCTTTAGTTTCAACATCTTGAAAACGTTTGCAAGATAGGTTGACCAGCAGAGTAAGGCTGCTCACATTTCTGACCCACCTTTATAGCATTTAGACAGAATATCTCTGCAAGGGTCATGGTCTAAGCTTATATCGCTCCAGTGCATAGCAGTAAAATAATGACAGGACTTCTTTAAATCATCTGCTCACATTTGATCTTCAAGCTGTTTATCTATTTCTGTTTATGACTCAGGTTAACATAAAGCTGACAGGTAAACCATGCCAAAAAGACCAGATTCCAAGCTTTGGTTTGATGCATAACATGTTTATTATAAATAATTTTTTACAAATAAGTTTTTTTATTTTTAGATTTAAAAGCTTGTCAGCCTGGCAGTGGCTACAGCCATGCTGACAGTTCTGATCTTCATCCCATCCTTTATCCAATATATTCACTATCCCTTATATCTAATGATTTTAAATACCTGACTTCAAACTAAGCTCCTGATCCTCTGTTTCATCTTTATCCGATACAAGTTATTTTAATCACAAGTACCAGATAAAACCGATATTATTTACAGTTAAAATGTTATTTAGCATGTTTATGTGGTCATAGTCTTGAACATAAACCAGACACTGTCTACTTATTGACTCCTACCTGCAGTAATTAGATGTGCATCTGGTTAGCGCCAGTAATGCTATTTTTAGCTTTAGATTACGTCTGGTAACAACATTATCAAAATATATATATATATTAACATGTCCTGCCACACTGTCCAAGAAAAATGAGCATAGATTCTCTCTAAACTCTCTCTATTTTTATTTTTTTTATTTGCCTCCAAGTGCTTGTGCTGGGTCAATGTTGAGTTTTTAAATGCACAGTTTGATCTATAGGAAAACTAAGTTTACTCTGTATTATAAAGCTGTTGCCTGTCTTGTACTTACAGTTAAGCTCATCCATGAAGTAAGGTCATGGCTTTTCTTATTTTTCTTGAAGGTCAACTTTAACTGCCAATGGTGCGATCAGACCAAACATGAATGACATGTTCGGAGCGAGTAATTTACTTGTTATACCTATGTAGAGGTGTTCAGGATCGAAGTGATGCGAAGGACGCGTTCTAGTGATCTGAGCAGTGTGATTAGGGAGAATAGAGCGAAGCAAGATTGAAGTCAAACCCGCGACTGATGCAAAGCGAATTTCGCTGGAGTTGAAAAATCTGAACTTTTCTGTCAATTCGCATTGCGAATCAGTCAGTGCAATCCCTGCAAAGAAAGAAGGGAAAACAATCCCTACAATCTGCAAACATCACATATATGAAAAAGACAGAAATACAGTACAGACCAAAAGTTTTGACACACCTTCTCATTCAAAGAGATTTCTTTATTTTCATGACTATGAATATTGTAGCTTCACACTAAAGGCGTCAAAACTATGAATTAACACGTGTGGAATTATATACTGAACAAAAAAGTGTGAAACAACTGAAAATATGTCTTATATTCTAGGTTCTTCAAAGTAGCCACCTTTTGCTTTGATTACTGCTCCAAACTCTCTTGGCATTCTGTTGATGAGCTTCAAGAGGTAGTCACCTGAAATGGTTTTCCAACAGTCTTGAAGGAGTTCCCAGAGATGTTTAGCACTTGTTGGCCCCTTTGCCTTCACTCTGCGGTCCAGCTCACCCCAAACCATCTCGATTG
>JAHUTJ010033549.1:0-27427 GCA_036250325.1 Characodon lateralis
AAATTACCTCTGTTTGATTTTATCATTTGATTTGTTTTTCTGTGTCTGTATCTGTTTATTTGCTTTGTGATTGTATTGTAATTGTATGTACAGCGCTTTAAGTGTCTCGTTGCTGAAAAGCGCTATATAAATATACTTACCTTACCACTTATAGGCAGATCAAATACTAAAAACAAAAAAATCAGATTTTTTTTTCTTTTTATTAAATGTACCAAAACTTAAAACCGCTTTTTTTTTTTTACTCTGCACGCCTCAACAAACAGGAGGTTCTTTGAAACAGCCTGTTTTGAGTTTTGTGAAAATCAGATAAAGATTAGGGACAGATGCTTTGATCCATAAGCTGTGATAATCTTGTGATTCCTTCATTTTCCATTAGGTTCAAAAAAGGAACCCGCAGCACATTTTTATACTTTGTGCTCCATGTTTATTACAAGTAATTGTTTAACTTAAAATCTGAATGAGTGTGTCAGATCACAAGGGAAACTCGAAATCTGTATTGGTTAGAAAACGTTGGCTCTGGGTCTTTAAAAGAAAATTGTGTAAAATCTCAAGGTGAGAACAATATCAGTTTAAAAAAAAACACCATTGTTTTGTTTTTCATAGGAAACCTCTGGTCATCAGTTTATTTGCAGACAGCATCCTGCGTGCTTGTATGACTAAAGCAAAAAAATTAATCAATTTGTCTTAGATCCGTCCCAAAGGGTCTCACCCAGAGTTCTGGATGATAATGTCTCCACCTCGTATCCAAGCTCCAAAGTCATTGTTTTTGAAGGAAATCAGGGTGTCAATGACTGCTGCCACACGAGGACGACTGGGGTCCGCATTCTGGTGGGGTCGGAATCTGACAAAGAGAAAAGAAAAAAAACAAAAACAAATCAATATATTTATATTGCTGTAGCTCTTATTTTCCACCGACTGCATTCGTATCCACAGAGTTTTTCAGTATTTAACAATCAAAACCCCTACTCCTCCCCACCCCCTGCTTTCCGTAGATCGAAAACTAATTTTAACATTTAAAATCCTGCTCTGCATGTGTGCAGGAACCAGCAGTCACAGTGGACACATAGGATTCTTCTCCCATCGAGTTGGGGGCTATATTTGGATAGGTAGCAGAGTGGAAACTCTGTCTGTAAAGCCTTGTTTTCTCTGTCAACACAAACTTGACAGGCATCCCACTAAAATGCACCAGCACACTTTAAAGCCATACACCTATCTCTCTCAATCAATGGCCGAGTCCCAGTATGTATCCATCAGAAAACTATCAATAACTTTATTCATAACAATTAATTAGCTGTGGCCTAAAACAAATATATTAGTAAACCACAAATTCCTTCATATTTACACATACAACACGACATATGCGAAGACAAACCACAGAACATTCCAACAGTGCACATAAGTTATGTGTTTATACACATAAAACTTAAAACATGTGACTAATTAATCAAGACTTCAAAATAAATAACCAACATGGCCATATTAGTACAATCAACATTAATTAAAAAAAGAAAACTAGAGATGTCCTGAGACAGAATCTGAATAAGCCGGGCTGGCCCCAACTGGTGACATGCCAGTCAAAACTTAAAAATCCAGTACTTTTCTGATCAGCGAACGCAACATACCAAATCCCAACCAGCAGCACCACCAACAATGCTTTCAAGGTTGTTACTGAGGCTATTTTAGCATCAGTGAGGTGTTTAAAAATGAAATCAGAGGAAGCACAGACATCCAAGAAGCTATTTCGAAGGAGAATGTATTTTTGACGTGCTGCAACATGTCTAAGCTTCATTCAGACTACAAGAGAGTGAGAGAGAATTAGACTTTTAGCAGCAAACAGGAAAGCTGAACGGAATAAAGCTTAAAACCTCTGTTGCTCATACATCATGCTGAATTTGGAGATTTTGGTAGTCTTTAGGAAATCTCAGGGTTAAGGTAAGGATCTATGTTTTCCACAGGGAATACACAGACTGCTATTTTTGTAATCCTAGCTTCCTAGCTATAGTAACAGCACTAACCACCAACATTAGAGTGAACTATTTAAAAATGTAATAATTAATTCTTAATTCTAAAATAGTAAAACCTTATTTTACTTCGACCGCTCACTTACACACACATTGCAAAATCAGCTGTGCTCCCGATATAAATAATAACCACTGCATTTTTAATCTTCTTATACTATAGAGCTCTTAATTAAAAAAATTAAATTGGTTAAAGTTGGTATTGGCAGATCAAAGCTTTACCAAAACCAGACATCAGAAATCTTCCACAAAATTCTGATTGGTGCACAGTTAATAAAATAAAAAAAAAAAATAAAAAATAAAACAAAATACACATATATATATATACATATATATATATATATATACATATATATATATATATATACATATATATATATATATATATATATATATATATATATATATATATATATATAGATATATATATATGATATAACACTTACCTGGTTTTAAAGTATAATGTCTTTTCTACTGTGGAACATTATCTACAGTATTCCTGTGGCTGCACACATTACCATTTTGATTATTACAGTGATAATAATTGTGGCTGTAACATATATTTGTTATCTTGATTTTGATACATACACCTTATATTAATATAATTATAATAAAGACCTACTAAATTTAGTAGACATTTTTTTGTAAAGACAAAACATTTTTCCATTCTGCTCTTTATAGAGTAACACAAGTATGACGGAGCATTAGGGCTATTGTAGATAAAAGAAAAAAAATAATGTAGCCACGGAAGAGTAAATGTCCTCCAAAAATGTACATCTGGATTATTTTCAAAGTGTATGTGGTGCATCCACGCTGCAACAAGTCTGCGCCACATGCATGAACTAATGCCTTTAATCACGGAAGATTATCAATTTTTTCTTGCATATTTTTTACTTTTTGACATTAGAGAATCTCCAAATTTGTTTTGTAAATATGTGAAATTAATCTAGAGATGAGTTTTTTGGCAGAAATTTACTCCGTGGCCACATTATTTATTTATTTTTTTATCTACAATGGCCCTAATACTCTGTTGTACACAAGCATAACGAGCTGATGTTAGACAGATAATTAGTCTGGCTATTTGGTCGGGTAGCCTGCTTGCATTTGGCACCTTAAATAGATGTACCTCGTGTACATCACCATGATTGTTTGTCTTTTGTAGCAAGAAATATTACCAAACAGCTTAATTGTCTTTGCTGTAAGCAAAGGAGACATTCAGGAGACTTCTTCCAGCCTGTTGACTGGTGGTGTTCAGCAACAGGTGGGGGAAGGGGAGTTAATGATCCACATAACTGTAAAAAACTGCTCTGGCATTTTCTTAAAAGTGACTTTAAATTGCTGGGGAAGTATGATGGAATATTCTATTGATTGTAAAACTGTACCTTTTTTAATGCTTGTTATCAGAATCCTGCCTATGCCTATTTGAAGTACTGCCTGACAGCTAAATCCTGCACCATTACTTTCTCCATGATGTCCTTAACAATTGCTTCTTTGAGAAACTGTAACACACACATGACCACTGTCTGAGGGACTGAAGGCAATTAATTAAACTGACTGATGAGTCCATGTTAGGACTCTAAGGTCCAAAAAAGGAACTCCTCAACAAAGAGAATGTGGGTCCTGACAGCAAGAGAACTATTGCATGTATCAAACTGTTAATCTTGCTGTCACACTTGTGACCTAGTCATGAAGCTTCCAAGACACCTAGTAATTTTACATCAAGGTTGCAGAGTTTATGCATTTTAAAGAGCTGCCTGACAATCCACCAAATATCTGTGCCTGAGTGTTACTGTATACCGCTCTAAAAATAGTCACTGTTTGGCTATGCAGAGGTGTATATCCAAAGGATTAATTTTACCTGACAATATCACTCAAATATGGCAGCAGGAGAAAGATGCCCAGCTCAGTGACCCCTGTCAGCGTGGAGGTCATTACCGATACATCTTATCCTCTAAACACCAAACGCTTGATTCATAGAGGAGCCTGCCAGTTCGTCCTTCATGCCTCAGTGGAGGCTTGTGAGTCTTTTGAAAATAACAGATGCTAAGCGCCTCTCTGCTTATTAGGTCCAGATGTTCTCTGTATAACAAATAGAAGCAAATAATCCTTATGTTGTAGTAGACTTTTTTAACTGTATGTACATTTACAACGTAAGACTGATGCTTAAAGTGAGAAATAAGTAGTTGTAATTTGTTACCATGCTAACAAATGAGGTATCAATTCAGGACTTAATCCAGATGTTTTCATGTTATGAAATGTCTACTGCTACTGGGTCACAAAGGCAAAAAACACTGTTTCCCAGAATGCAATCTGCCTTCTAAATGACTGCTTTGAGTAATGAACCTCTTTAGTAGGCATGGGCTGCCATGAGATTTGCATGGTATGATAATAGCTGTGATAAAAATATGACAGCATCACAGTATTTACACACAAAATAAGAATGATACATTTGCTATTTTTAAAGCAGAAAGGCAACAATTATTCCTACTGCTGTTAAAATCAAATAGCACATTGATTGTTATATTCAAAAGAAGGTTGTCTTTTACATTTCTTAAACATTCTGAGACCAATATAAGTGTCTTATTAAGATAGATATGTCTTGCTCCTATAATTTCCTTTTTCTGTGTTATTTGTGACCGTCCTAATTTACAAACTACACATTTTTTCTTTATTGTAAGCCAGGAAAAATGTCGATGCCTTCTTTCAGATAGCTGACTGGTGGTTCGGAAAGGGGCAGCACAGCATCACAATGCTTCAGCTCTGGCACTTTATCTAGCAATCCCTTAAAAGTTCCTTACACTGTCAGAATAGTAGGAAATTGTATTGGTTTTAACACCTTACCTTTTAAAACTTTGGTATACCTTGACACAGGTAACTGGCCTATCCCTACTCTGTACTATTAGCTGCAGGAAAAGAATATAACAGTACCTACTGGATAAAAAAAACCCAACATAATTGAAATCTGGCAGGTTCTTTCAGAAAGTGCGCATTATTTGTTGCACTGATTGGACTGTGACAAGGAATCACTGGAGAGAGGACAGGAAGGCTATGTGCTTGCAGATACTTTTCTTCTACTTTATCTGCCACGATGTTTTTGTTCGCCATGATCAAGGGTGTTATGCACATGGGAGGAGAGCTATGTTTAAGGGAAGTCTTCACGGATACTGAACACATAAAAGGAGTCGTATGTATCCTTATTTCCCACTTTAAGCCATGAATGTTGTTCATAGGCCACCACCTGCTCACCACCATCCCCCGACTCATTATTGCGATGAGTGAGAAGAGGAGTTCAGGGAGAGGGAGCTGGCGGGAGTTTGATTGGGTGGTTACTCTGGCCCACACAAGTAAAATGAAACAGCTGCTGCTGTACAGAAGAGTACTGCTTTGTGGGAGTCAGTGCAGGCTAAACCTTTTTGTCTCAAGTATGGGCAGCTTGAAAACTTTGGAAGAAAAAAGAAAGAGAAAAAAAGAAAAAAAAAACGTGTACCAGGTGTATGAGTTATAATAAGTTAAACTCTAGTGTGGAAAACGTTTTGCAAATACAAATTCAGAGTTAAAGGGATAGATCAGAATTTTCAAATGAGTTGCTGTTAAAATGTTATATGCAGTTAGAATCTTACCTGCAGTCGATAACTCTTCATTTAGTATAAATCAAGATTAGTTGGTCCTGGAGGCTAAAGCTAAAAGCTTGCTAGAGAGGGACCAAGAACAAGACAGACCACCACAAAATGAACTAATACAAGATTATCCCAGTTCATGCACCGAAGCAGATGTCCGTCAACTTTATCTGACTTTTATTAAACTCAAAACAGTGCGTCAAAATACAGGCTGTTGGTTTATGTGTTAATAGACTGAAAATTGTCAGAGTTCTTTTTTTAAGTATTTGAAGAATAGGGTAAACATTCTCATATATCAGTATTTGACCTCCTGATTAATGATCAGGAGGTCAAGTCTATAGTCTATCAAGGAAAAATAGGCCAGTTAGGTTGGTGTATCTCTGGCATTAAAAGCAAACATTCTTATTATATATTAACAGGGTTCATACTCCTGACCGATCACTCTCATGACAGCAGACCAAACCAATCAAGGATCAAAAAGCAATGCAGCCATTTCTCCTGAAATCTCTCTATGAGGGCTCACAGTTAGACTCCCACCCTCCTGACATCACCCACCCATCAGGAGAAGAAATCAAACATGAATTAAATGTCATAATGGGGAAGTGTACAACTGGGTCCTGCAGTTAGTGAGATGGATGAATGGACAGAGTGAAGGGAGTGGATGATGCATGAGGAGAGTAAGGGGACAGGGGGCAGGCCCAGAAATAGCCTCTCCCAGCTGTACTCAAGCTGCTCGAACACACGCCAAGTTTCCTCTTTCCTTCTTGTCGATCATTGTTCTGCTTAGATTTGGTTCCTGGTAGTTAGCAGAGTTTGGGCCAAGTGGGATGATGTCATACCTACTTTTTTATTTCTTTCTTTTTTGCATGGTTTCTTTCTGCACCTAGGTGCTAATTTTGATATCTTCTCATTATCTGGCTCGAGCCCATCTTCTCTGGTGCATTGTTGAGTTACTGGAGATGCAATAAACATGACACACTACGCATTCACCCACTTGTACGCTGCATTTTGCTCATGCAAGCACCTACATACACCTACTTACACACATCCGCATATTTAAGTAGCTGGAAAAGGTGCTGTGGGAGTTCTGCATTTGCACTTAAACATAGAAACAGAACTTTAACCTTTTGGCTTCTGCAGTTTGCCACTAGCCAAATACATGCATTTATAAATTTTTTACAGCACAACATTCAGAAAGGTTGTTGGAATGTCATAAAAACACCATAAAACTCAATCAAACAGTGAAGTTTTGTAAAACAAAGCAGTGAAAAAAGAGGGCTATTTAAAATTTTTTCCAAAGGCAGCTTGTCTTGATGCTCATTTTTGTGCAGTTTTACTTCTAAGAGGACGTCATGGGTAGGGATTTTAAATGGACTGAAACCCGAGCTTTTACTTCCCCACATTTGTCTGGGCCTCCTGTGAATCGTGGTCCAACTTTGATCAGAAGCAGTTGTTACTTTGTTGCATCCTTCTGTTGTTCTTCCAAGAGACGCTAACATCTTGCTTAAGAGAGAAAGACTGTCCGCTGACCTGGTGTATGAGCTTAATGCAGTACTTAGCGCATTAACTGCAGGGATTCATTTATTTCATTTATTGATTTTTTTCTTTGTGATTGGCAAAGTACTGATTAAAGCGACACAACACCAGCGTTTCTGAAATAATAATTGCCAAGATATTAATTAGCATATTAATCCTCATGTCGTTCCATAGCAACAGACGGATAAAACAACCAGAAATAGACAAGTTCTACATTTTGCCTTTTCAATGACGGCATGTAGTTGCGACTTTTACTCTGAATGTGCTATTTTTCTACAAGGCCTCAAAGGCAAAAAAACCCCCAAACTTATTTGAATGATACATTTCCAGTAAATAACAGTTATTTCTTATAAGGCTGAATTAAATCAATAAATTGTTAGTTGGCTTTTACCATAATAGTGGCTCCCAAGAAAGATAATTGAATAGTTAATTGCAATAATTTGCACAAAAGTTAAGTGTCTACTAAAATAAGATGATTGTGACAGCCTTAAACAGAAGCAGCTGTAATCCCCCTGGGAAATTATTCAGTTTCCACCTGATGACTTTTTAACAGAACATTTATAAAATGATCTTGAAAACCTCATGTAAATGATCATGTAAACCTAAAGTTTAAACATCTGGATTTTGCTGCTTTAGTCCTGTTTTTCATAAAGATATTTAGGAATGCTAATTTACCATTAGCCGCTGTACTAAAGGAGGAAGAGCGGAAATTACTTTAGTTTGGAGCATAGCTGTATTATATTGGGTTGTTGGTGTGTTTGCTTTACCTCAGATGTCGGAACCCAGATTGTAGAATGATGTCATACTCAGTTTAACCGTGTCAGGAAACCTGTGGGAATTGCCAGCATTTGTTCTCAATGAGAAGGCTGATGGCAACATTATCCCATAAGAAAATATTTCTTAACATTTTGTACACCCAAACCCTAGACCAACACGTTCACCAACAGAGGCTGTGCTATGCTCTCTGGGGGACTGTTTTAGTGAAAAATGGAAACATTACTGCAGCCATGTTTTATGCTCGCTGTAGCCATATTGACTCTTGAGGTTGGGGTTGGTGATAACCCTCTGACTTTAAGTTGGAATTCCAACATTAGGGTGAATTCCATTTTCGTCTTGGAAGAGAATTTCAACCACACTCATTGAATATACCTCACTTCTTGTTCTGGGTTCCAGGCTGGAAAGATGACATTCACAAAGTAGTTGAGGCAACAGCAAAAACAATATAGCTGTTTAATCTAGAGATACATCAATCAGATATCTGTGGCCAATTTCTGATGTCTGTCCCTGTAAAACTTCTACCTGCTGTTGTCAATTTTAACACATTTTATTTTAACAAACTTTAATTAACAGCATTCCTTAATAAGGAATGCTGTTGGTTAAATTTTTTATTAATTAATTAATATATTTATTTAATTAATTATATATAATTAATTATTTATATAAGGAGCAATGTGACGTTCCACTGTATCTGTGGGAGAAGTCACTGTTGAACTATGTTTTATTCATTTTAAACAATGACAAAATTATTTGAAGTTGTCATTTTGGGTTATTAATGGCTTGTGCAGTAGGCATAACTAACTAAACATCAGTCTCTGTGCATATTCCCAAGGGAATGTACATCCTTACCTTAACTCTGAGACTTCCAGAAAGCTGACAGTATGTTTCACAACAGAGAGTGGTTCGGAGCCCAAAGGAACAAAACAAAGCAGCTTCGCTGTAATATGTTCAGCCTTCCTGGGATCTGCTAAAGTCAGCTCCAGACCAATTAGCTCTTTTGCTAATTCAATAAAATTTCCCCAAACTGGTACGAATTGACATCATGTAGCAGACGGCTCATATTTGTACCTAACAAAGTCGGTGCAAAATGACCAAAACTGCAATGGTACAAAACGACAAAGGCGCGAAATGACCAGCACTTGCTGAAGCCTAGCTCTCTGTAGCAGCGTGAAAGAGCAGCCCAGGCAGAAATGTGTTTCTTTTAAATTACTGTAAATAACAGAATGAACTGTTTGAGGCTCTGCATGACCTTCTGTGAAAATATTTCAATGTTGATAGAGAGAAAATAAAAGACATTTGTTATACGATGAGCAACAAGGAGCTTCAGCAAACAACAGGGAGGCTAGCTGGATTACAGAAAGTTATTTAGTGTTTTCCTTCTGAACTTTCCTTTAACTGCCATGGAATTTGTAGGGTCTGGAAATATTGGTCTGTTAGAAGAAAAAACATGTGAATCTTTTAAATCTAGAGTATACATGGAGAGGCTGCTGTTACAGTCTGTGATGCTAACTACCCTAGCGGTGCTAATTACTAATAATGTTCTAAACGGTTTAAAGAAAGTATATCCTTGGCTTTGTTTAAGTAAAAAAATACACTCCTAAGTATTTGGTGTGACTTCTCTCATGTACACAAACACATGGCCTTGCATGGTCTTCTCATAAATGTTTTAAGACTGGTCATGGTAGAAAGGCTTGTTAAATCATGCTAATACCAAATAATTTTGTTGCTAATTGTTGCAATTTTCCTGACCAATTTACTAACATTTGACACAACAAAAAGCCAAAGGATTAGCAGCAGTAGCTCCTTTTTATACACCTCACTAACCTTACTTTCTTAGTAATAACTTCCACACTGCAGAAAGTGGTGTTTAGTGCTACCCAGTTGTGTTTGGAAGGTTGAAAGGTCATTGTTACCTCATGTTCCACCCCTTCCTCTTTAAAATTAAAATTTCTGATTTACAGTTTTGTCAGCTGTCAAGTAGGCATAAAACGATGTTTCTGAGAGTTATGTAATTATACATGCAAAAAACATAAATACAGCAGAAGGTATGTGTAAAAAATATTTATAACCAGATATTGGGTTTAAATTAGAACTCAAAGCATCTTGATTGGAGAAATTCTGTTATTTGTTACAACTTCATTAGTTTTAGGATAAGAAACATCTTACAGACAAAGCTCTTCTATACACCACAAAGATAGCTATGGAAAATGCAACATATAATTTAAATAGCCAGATTTATACAAACCTTTATGTGCAGTGCTTGACCAGATATCAATATAATCTGTCCTGCAGGAAAAAAAGTCCCAAAAAAAGAAATTTAACCATTTACTTGCTGTTTATGAATGAAAAATACGATTTGTTAGAAAACATAAAGCAAATCCATCTGTAATTTAGCGACCTATTTCACTGGACTACATGACAACAAATGGCTATGATGAATATGCTGGTTTATGTTTCATTTTCATTGAAGGTCACAGGAAATATGCAAACCTCTAGCCAGGGTGTGATGTAATCTGCAAATGTTTCTGATTAACTTGGTGAAAATGGAAGACTGCAATAAGGTCTCAGTTTGAAATGACTGCTTACATTTTACAGATATGCCATATGACAACAATGTGACATGATAAATATTTTCAGCATTGACATATCTAATAAAAATGTTTCAGCTCAGTTTGTGTTGACAGTAATTATGGGGGCTTTTCTTTGTGTGGCAGTGTAAGTAGTCCTAATAAATCAAACAAAGCTCATTCTGTGCTAGATTTTCATCTCTGAAACCGTCTGCCAGCTGGCTGACAAGTGTTGGAACTTTTGCACTTTGGTATCAAGATAGAAAACGTGAGAGGCTTTGGTCTTGTGAGGAAAGCTAAAGCCAAAGATGTGCACTCTCTGGGGCCCTGACACATTTTTCCCCCATCATGACAGCAAAAGGACGAGCAAACTCTGAGTGGGACTCAACTTGCACACCTATTGCTACAAAATTCCTCACTCTTAAAGACAAATGCAAGGCAAAAGCTGATGCAAACATTTCAGGAAGTGAAAAACGGATGGAGATTATTCTGAGGTCCAGACAGTTTCAAGTCCTCTTAATGCGTCTCATCAACACCAAAGGTTGTTGAAACATATGATTGTTTCTGCTTCAGCTTGAACACTTTTATTGTCGGGGCAGATATAATGTCCTTTTTTGAAAGCCTTTGGGTTGCATAGATGTGTAACTGGAAATTACTGTTCCAAGCAAAGCAACTTCCTCACTCAGCATTTAGTGCTGGAAAAACGAAGAAAAGCAATAAGCAAGATTACTCAGGGCTATGCATCTTCTCTGTGATGCTTAGCTAAAGATGACCCAATTCATATTCTTCAACATCCAAGGGGGCATGGAGACACACTGCTCAGTGTGAGACAATTACTAAGTCAGGTATTTTTTATTTTTTTTGCTTTGTTTCTTTATGCATTTTGTTTTTACCCTACATTAATAGAAAAGGGATGTTTGTTGTAGTTTTTATACAAATCGACTCTTGGCCAGGGTCTTTCTGCATGGAGTTTGCATGTTCTCCCTGTGCATACGTGGGTTCTCTCCAGGTACTCAGGCTTCTTCCCACAGTCTGAAAACACAGCTGTTAGGTTAATTGGTCTCTCTAAATTGCCCTCACGTGTAAATGTGTGTGTGCATGGTTGTCTGTTCTGTATGTGTCTGTGTTGCCCTGTGATGAACTGGTGACCTACCCGGGGTGTACCCCGTCCGTGGTGGATCATGATTCATTTTCTTAGAAAATAACAGTGTTAAACTTACTTTATTCATTTAAAATCTAGAACCCACAACATTTTAAACATTTTGGTGTGAAAAAAAAAGCAACATCTAAAGAGCTTCCTTGTAGTAATTTAGTGGATGAACCTTTATATGCACAGGAAAGTTCCATTTTTACTTCTAGTGACAGGGAGGGACAGCACTATGTCAGAGTACTCATGTCTGCTGATTATACAAGGCTCTAAAAGAACACTAAAACACAAACAGGATATATTGTGGCAGTCAGTAAGTGTTTTCCCTTTTTGGATAAGATAACTAAACTTAACTGAAATTGTATACTTAAAATAAACCGCAGCAAAGAACATATAATAATTTTCAGATGCCTGTAGGGGCCATGGTCATCTGTTGAAATACTTTCTAACGAATACAGTAAAAAGATCACGTGAATGTCAAACTGTTTAGCAAAGAGACAGGTTCTGTGTCCCAGGTATGAATGTTTTGTTGTATGAAATGTGCGTATCAACCCCAGAAGAAATGCAAAAGACCTTGTGAAGATGCTGGCTGAATCTGATAAGACGGTGGAATGAGTCCTGCATCCATATGGACTGACAGAAATATGCCATTTCTCTAAAAGCTACATACAAAGCCAGATTGCAGTGTGCGGATGTACTAAGGGACAAAGTTTTGAAGACATGTGGTCTAAAATTTAAGTGTTTGGCCAACATCACATTTGGAGAAAAAAGGGGGAAGCTTGAAAACCTAAGAATAACATCCCGACTGTGAAGTACGAGGGAGGCATCATCATGTTTTGTGTGTTTCACTTTGGAAGGGGCTGTTGCACGTCATGGTACACATGACTTCATGAGAGGAAACATTATGCGGAAATAATAAAACAACTCATCAATTAAAGCTTTAGCACAAATGGGTCTTCTAAATATCCAGTGACTTTAAGCAAACCACCAAATTAGTTTCAAAAACATCAGAGGCAATATTAAGGTTTGGGTGTCACAAAGTCCAAAAGAATAGTTGTTGCCTGAGCTTAAAAGTTGTGTGTGAGAGCAAACCAGCCTAAAAAATCTAACCTAGTGTTTTTTAATCTTCTCTCTCATCATTCTAGCCTTTAGCAAAGAAAAATAATGTTGCTGGTCCTTGCTGAGCTAAAACAGTTCGATATAATCCTAGACAGTGAGAAAAATTAACTTGTGTCTTTTTATACTGTGTATGTAAACATATGGTTTCAGCTGTATATTATTGCTCTGCAAAGAGAGGAGGAAAATGAAACTAAGACAACTAAAAACTGATGTCCATTGTCTGCTTACACATAAGCCAACATTGAAGTTGCAGCACTGCTACAGGAAGTTAGAAAGTTTAAAAACTTCCACACGGCATTGCAAAATGACTCGATAAAATTTATGGGGAAAAAATCTTGTTTAGTCATGCATATTCTTTTCTCTCCATGGTAACCGTTTAGCAGATAATTATTGCAGACAGTATATTCATTGGTGATGCAGAGGATGTTACGTTTACATTGGCTATTAATTACCTCTATGATAAATGTTCCTTGGGCAAGGAGTCATAAGCTGCTAGTGAGCAGGTGTATAGAGAAAAACACAAGCGAGACTGTCCACAGATCCTGCAGAAAGGACAATAACACTGCAGACTAGATCTGATCTAAAAGGATTATTTGACGTGTATAATGTTCCTCTTGTCATCCAGAGCTTAATAAGGAAATTAACTCGAATGCTTTGTGTGTTGCTTCAAGTTTTGAACAGAAATTTTCTTATCAGTTCTTGTGATGCTTAAACTGGCCAACAGTCTGTCCACATCCAATATCCAACATATCTTTAGCATAACACAAGTTGAACCTGACATTTTCTCTCTGTTCAATCCTTGGTGCATGTAAATTGATAGAGGCTAGATGCAGACTTGTAGAGCAAATCTCTTAAATATCATCTCATCAGGTGGTCTTTTTACAGATTTTACTCAATCACACCCAGAATCCAAACTTTTTTCTCAGGTTGCACACAGATTTAAGTTGTAAGTCAAGCTGACAGAAAAAAAAAATCTGGAGACATTTTCCATTCTTACAAAGAAAAGGCAGATGCTGCCAAGAGCAAGACAGGAAGATGGCTACATGAAAAGGAGAGTGTTGTAAAAATCACGCTAACCAATATAAAAGACTTAGTGTTGCATCACCTGTTTGCTCGGCTTGGGCGCTTTACCATGGCAACCGAATGCCAGTTGCGTTGTCAATGTGGGCGTAGAAAGAAGCCTGGAGGAAGAACAAATGTGTGTTTAGTCTATTAACGCTTCAAGGCAAGGACAGGCTCAGGATCACAGCACTGTAAGTGTTACATCATTGAAGAGGAATCCTTCTCCCCCCCTGTGGCTCACTAACTAAGCAGTGTTTACTCTTTCAGCTGTTTCTCAGTTGATTGTGTAAATGTAGGGAGAGAAGAATAGCTTTGTTTAATGTAGAAGACCATTATTTGTAGCAAAGACTTCCTATTATAAATGTAGATCTTAGCTTAGCCACAAGCAAATCCCTTGAATCTTCTTGCCAAGTATCTACTCAGAGGACTTAATTGTTATCCACTGCTTATGCTTGTCCTCTTCTGCTTCTTTTATCACAGGAACAACTGAAAGAGTCTGTCTGATACAGGGGACCGTCGAAGCCCTCAATAGTGTCCACAACTTCATTGCGGAGAAAGTCCGTGAGATGCCCCAGAGTGCCCAGAAACCAGAACCTGTCAGCATATTGCAACCACAGACCACGGTTAACCCTGACCGCGTCAAACAGGTAAGACTCTGTGCAGCCATTGAGGTCATTTTACATCAGTGAACAACTGGACCCTTGAAAAGAAACAAACAGCTGGAACCCTATTCTTGTATCCTTAGTGGAGACTGAATAGTGGCAGTCACTAAAAACCTTGGTGTGGTTCCTGTTGTGGCAAAAATCACAGAGAACTAAATAGTATTTCACTCTAGTTTAGTTCCGGAATACAAACAAATCATCCAAATATATGATGAGCAGTTATTTAAAGCAGCTCTTTCCCAAAGGTTTCCATTGAAAATGTTTGTAACAAATAGGAACATAAAGCAGTGTAGCAGTTACCTATCCTACTTGTTCCGTGGTCTGTGACCTACAGTGTGGTAGGGTCAGGAAAATGTGAGTGTATGTGGTTATTTTTACCTGCAGTCTTCCATAGCTAGACAGAACCATGTGGCAGTGTGGCAGCTGCAGCCTAAACCCCTGGGATTAACAAACCGCTGAGTAAAGTGAGGGCTGGTGTAGTAATCTGACTCACTTAGAGATACTCTATCTGTTAATCATTAATGCTGTTCAATCCTCCTTATATTTCCTGTTTTTGCTACCACAATCTTTCTATTTCTCTGCAGGCCAAATTGATTGTACCCAATAGTACGGCTGGGCTGATCATTGGTAAGGGTGGTGCCACAGTCAAAGCGGTGATGGAGCAGTCGGGCGCTTGGGTGCAGCTCTCTCAGAAGCCAGAAGGCATCAACTTGCAGGAGCGAGTGGTAACCATCAGCGGGGAACCAGAACAGAACCGTAAGGCTGTGGAAATCATTGTGCAGAAAATCCAGGAGGACCCTCAGAGCAGCAGCTGCCTGAATATCAGCTACTCCAACGTCTCCGGCCCAGTGGCCAACTCCAACCCCACCGGCTCCCCTTACGCCAACACAGCCGAGGTGCTGCCCAATGCAGCCGCAGCAGCAGCCACTGCGTCCAGCCTTCTGGGTCAGGCTGGATTGACAGGAATGGGTGCCTTCCCTGCCACCATGTCCAGTTTCTCTGGCAATGATCTTCTGGCCATCACCTCAGCCCTGAATACACTGGCCAGCTACGGCTACAATACTAACACCCTGGGCCTGGGTCTCAACCCTGCAGCTGCCTCTGGAGTCCTTGCTGCAGTTGCAGCTAGTGCCAACCCAGCTGCTGCTGCTGCAGCTAACCTATTGGCCTCCTACGCTAATGATGCCTCCAGCAGTGCTGGCCACCCCGCTACAGGCCTCGGTGGGTTCTCCCTGGGCTCACTAGCAGCTGCTACTGGAGCTTCCAATGGTTACCTAAATGCTTCATCCCCATTGATGGCTTCCTCCCTGTTGGCAACAGAAAAGCTGGCAGATGGAGCCAAGGACGTGGTTGAAATTGCTGTGCCCGAGAATCTGGTGGGTGCCATTTTGGGGAAAGGAGGGAAAACACTGGTAGAGTACCAGGAGCTGACAGGAGCCCGCATCCAGATCTCAAAAAAAGGAGAGTTCATTCCAGGTACTCGGAACCGTAAAGTTACAATAACAGGGTCACCGGCCGCTACACAAGCAGCGCAGTATCTGATCAGCCAGCGGATCACTTATGAGCAGGGCGTGCGCGCTACCAACCCACAGAAGGTGGGCTAAAATTAAAACGAAGACAAAAGAAGGAAAGGATGAAGACAGAGATAGAAAGGCATTAAGAGAGTCAAGAAGAATAGAAAAAAAAGAAATGTCCAAATATATGTTCAATATTTCAGTATCAAACAAGAGAATTACAAAGGAGGAGGCGGGGGAGACAACCAAGATAAGTATGTGTGATTTGTGAGTGTGTTTTTAGGACAGAAGTCCTGATGTTTTTTAAAAGTTTGTGTCAAGGCCTTTTGACAATGGTGATCAAAGTAAGCTGAACTGGTCCACTGCCAAGTTGCAGATTCAGGAGTGAGGCCACGGGGTCTCACCCTCCTCTAAAACCTCATTACTGTTTTAAATTTTTCTTTTGGTTGTTGTTGTTTTTGTTGGATTTAAATCAGTTTGAGACCTCAGCTCCCGGTGAGCTGAGCGTTTCAGATGAAGATCCGGCCAGCTAATCGAGCTGTTTTACAAACCTTGCTCTTTGTGTTCAATGCAGAAGGCATTGTTAACATGTGAGAGGTTTTATGACAAGCACCTGAGCTCATCTCAGCTATTTAGGGCAGCAATCCAAGTATAATTTCTTTACAAACAAACAAAATCACATCTATGTTGACATGTATTGAATTCTAGCTCATTTCATACTTAAAATGACTAAATTTGGGTATTTTATATTTTCATCCTTTAACTTATTGACATTGTCTCATTCAAACACAAGTAGATTATTTAAACCTGTGAATGCAGGTTGATCTGAATGTAGAAACAATTTTAGCCTATTGCTATTTTTCTTTACAGGGATCAAGCATTGTGTTGCAGTGATAGAAATGTATAACTCAAACCCAGTCTGAACTGTGTCCTTGCTGTCTGCAGGTATAGTTCAGGGGTAGAAGAATCAATGTGAGAGGACAGAGAAGACACACAGGAATGTATAACTATATTTTAACACACATAGAGAATGCTCCCATGAATGCACAAACACCAGAACATAATTTCATATTCAGCCACTGCTACAAACACAAAGAAATATGTTGTTGAAGAACCCTTTCTTGGTGCTATAGGATTTGTATCTCTTTTGCTGTGGAAATCAAACGTTTCCACGACTTGAGTTTTTACTTGATCGAAAGTAGCTGATGTGTTGTCCAGCCATTGGTAGCCCTCTGGATCTGACCCAGCTTCTTACCTAATGACAATTAATTTCAGAATTTTGTGATTAAAAGCAGTCCAGCTGTTCTAATACAAGTCTATTGTTTTGTAATACAAGCTGAACATCCTGCAGTAGATAACACCTGACATACTTTTGCCTTAGCCAGACATTTGTAACATCCAAGAATTAACTAAAGGCTCAGACTTCCTGAAAGCGGTGGCAGTTCGTGAAGAGAACAAAGCACTACAAAAGCATTTTGATAAGAAGAGCTGCAAGAACCTATATCTGTGAACAAAGAAGCTAATGCCTTTTCTGTAAGGGTACCAAATAGTCAAACATGGAGCAGAATGACACCAGAAAGAGGTTCTGGAGTCACTTGTCTGTGAGCCATGCTTCCCAATTTACATCAAGACAAGAAAAATAAAACAATTCTCCAGTTCATTTAAGTAGAATATTATTGTTCCCAACATACGTTAATGTTTAAGTGGAGCATATAATGAAACATAAAATGTTTTTTAATTGTTGTCTTTTATTGCTGCTGGTTTGTCTGAAAGTGGCAGGCCAAATGTCTGAAGCTCTCGAAGAATATTTTGCGTTCCCTCTGTGCTGCTATCCATAGCTACATCCTGAGTCTGCTGGCTCTCTAAAGACTGCACTGTGAGGCATTTAGACCACAATGTAACGTGTGTCTGTCCTGCTAGGAGTGCGAATGCATCTTTTTATGCGCATAAATGTCACAAGATCAAAACCTATCTGCAGAGCCGGCCCAACACTCCAAAAACTGGACATCCATGGACATCTTTTATGGCTATTTAATGTTGCCCAGTCCTTGTCTTTATTGAGCTAACCTATTAAGAATATATTGAATTTTGGACATTTTTAGCCCTAAGCAAAGACCTAACAACCTTCCAACCACGTGTAGACATCAATGGACAGTCTTATGTAGATGTCTTTTCACCTTTAGCTTTTTAACCACATTTTCATGTTGACGAGATACAAGGCAACGCCAACTTTTCTCCATCTGTTCGACAAACTGTTATGGGAATGGATGACATAAGTAAACTAAACCTCTCCATAGAGCTCCAAGGCCAGCAGAGGGCCCTAAAGAGTTCTTGACTTCTCAGAAAGATGTCAAACTTCAAATATAAATGTTTATGAAGCATAAGTCTCTCTGTTAAATTGCTTAGAAAAATAGCAATTTCTAAAAGAAGATGAACGCTTTAAATATTGATTTTAGTAACTGTAATCATATAGAGGAAAATGCACTTTGATATTAACAGAAGTGGTGCAACGTGAATATTAAAATTAATTAGAGGCTTTGTAATTAATATTGATTATTCGATTTTTTTTCAATCAGCAATATTTGGCACAAAAAGCATGGTTTTTAATTCAAAGAAATTTTTTTTTTGATTACTGAGTCAATGAATAGATGTATGCATGAACGTAAATGGTCATATCAGACATAAACTTGCTTATTTTGGCTCTGAACTCCATCATTTGGTCTGGAGTAGTCTGGAAGCACTGTTGGCTTTTACCAGGGATGTCGTGGTGTGTGCACATGAAGACCCCAACCCACTTTGAGGTGATGCCGTACTACAGTACATTCTTTGTTGTACAATTTGCACACAAGAATGCTTTTATTAAAGCTGCCATTGTTTAAAAAAATTTTTTTTTAAACAAAAATCCATTTTTGTCCAAATAACCAACCCATATCCTCCACTGTTCACCAAGCTCACTCAATGCCTCCTGTCCATTGGCTTTACACCTAAGGTGCATTACTGCCACCTACTGGGCTGGAGTGTGTGCATCACTGTTAGCGGTGTTCCACAAAATTAGGGAACTTATAAATATGCAATTAAATGCATTATTATTTTTTATGGATTGTTTCTTCCTATAAGTAATTAATCAAAATGGGCATGTTCAAGTCCCAGCCCGAGTTAACAGTCGTAATTCAATTATGCTAATTTATTGTTGGTTAGTCGTTTTGCCTGCTTCTGTCCATGTTGGAGTTTAACAGATAAATAATGTGAATAAGGTACATCATTTGAAGGTTGAAAGAAAATTACATGATTAACTGGTGATTTGTTTATAGTCTTATTAGCAAAGAATTTTTTGATGTTAAATTAACAAAAAGAAAACAGTCAAGTTTGGGCTGTTTAAAAAGATCCTTTTCTTGCCTTGGTGATGGGCTTAACTGGACTTGGGCCCCAAATCAAATTCTGCTTAGGACCCCATACAGTCTTGGGCCGGCTCTGCCTAACTGAATCAACAGAGGGGATTTCTCCACATGCGTTTTTATTACTCCAACGTCTTTTGATCTTTCCATTAACTAAATTAGTGACCATTTACCAATCCAAACTAAACTTCACCTCCCTGCAGTTTACTCTCTAGTCCTCGTATATATACTTTCCTGTTGCTCTAAGGACATTTCCTATAGTCACCATCAACCCAAACTCTATGATCAGCTTCCTTAATTCAAAGCTGTGAGGGTTGGTGCTGAGTTGTGTCAAAAAATTCAGGCACTCCTGGTTTTAGGAGAATCTGATAAATGGATGTTATGTTTTTCGCAATTCATGTGTAAAAGTTAGCAGATTTCAAAGTATTTCAAGCAACTCTGTGTGTCAACATTCTGCGTGGCAATACAGGCAGTGAGCCTTTCTTCCCAGCTCAAATCTTGTCCTTTCACTATGTGCTTGGAAGGCCTTACAGTCATCCATAACTACAATCTGGCCACCTGTGAAATCATTGCATAAGAGAACCTTTTACTGCCCAAGATTTTAGCATATAATAAGATAAGCACAAAACAAGGGGGTGTTTTATCAATGCAACGGGACTGTTGGACTCCAGAGAGCTCTCCTTCTGAGCTCCCTGATCGATACATTGTGCCAAAATGCATTTTTTCTTCCTTTCATTAACTTTCCTCTTTCTCTCAACATTTTATTCCCCTAAATGTCCTCTCTTTCCATTCTGAGTTTCCCCCTGTGTCCCTAAGACCCTCCGTCTTTTCTCCTTCCTTCCGACACTGTGCTCTCCCCCTCTTTCTCCTTCCTCTTGTCTTGTCGTCTCATTGGCGATGTGTCGGACGCACTGTGGGTGGGAGTTATGCACTACGGGTCGTAGGGGTATGAAAATGTTTTCCCAGGCTGCAGAGTTCACAAAGCTAAAATGCACAGAAAACACCTGCCTCCAAAACTGTGACACCCACCGAGACCAACCAGCAACGTTAGCTCAAAGTGTCAAATTTCCTCAGCGGGAAGAACAAAGAAAGATTTGGACAGGTCTGGCCTTTTAAAAGAAGAAAATATTGTTTGTTATTTTTTCAACACATTAAGGCAAATCTTGGTAGAATGAGTATATGATGGCCGAGCTCGAGCTCTAAACAAAATATTTTGGACAGAATGCATAAGACAGCAAGAGAGAGAAAAGTGGAACTTGTTTGTGACCTCAAGCCAAAACAGTGACATCCTTTATGCATATCCTGTTATCTGAAAATGACTAGAGCTCATTTCTGTGGTATACAATATGTCATGTCATATGATCTATATGTACTTTATTGTAGCTATTCTAGTTTGTAGTCCAAATGCAGTCCAGCGTTGTCAATACAATGTGAAACTATGTTATATTTGTGTGGATGATGAGAGTACCAACTAAGCCTGACTAAGATTAGCTTCGCAGTTTGTTTGTGCATTATGATGCCTCATCATCGAGCGGTGGTGTCCATATTTCTGTCACTGATGATTTAGTTTGACAGTAAGAAAAATGTTAAGAATATTGGAAGCAATATAGTAGCATGTTGTCCTGTTTTGTGTTTTATGTCTGTTGTATGAACCTTTGAAATTACTAAGATTTTGAATGAATAGGTTTACATGTACTTCTTTTTGTAAGTTATGAAAATGCTGCTATTTGATAAGTAAACTATACAAAATATTTTAGTGGAAAAGATGTCTGGTCTGTTGATTAGAGACATGCTCTGACAGGGTGGAGCATAAACTGACGTGTATAGAATGCTATACAGTATCGGTAAGATAGTAAAAGTAATAATAGACTCCATAGTATGACCTGTGCCAAACTAGACCTCCGCAGCTTTTGAAATTGTAGATGTGCGATCAAATGTTAGATATCAATAACTTGTTTAGAAGTGCTGATCAAGTGCCAATCAAACACTATCTTTTAAGTTAAGAAAAGATAATCAAATACATTACTTAAGAAAACAAAGGACAAAGAACTTTTTGTGCATTGTTTTATCCCATAGGTACATAGAGTAAGAGTTAAAGATTGTGATTTTTATGGATCCATGTTGTTTTACACTCCATGCATCCCTTGTGTGTTTGTTTAACCTGTGGCTTAAGTACCGCTGTTTTCTCACAAATGTCTCTATAGGCCAGCATGGACTAAGCATAACATGTTATAAGCATCCATAACATAGCCATTAACAATCAAACAATGTGTTTGTGGAGTTCGGTGTTATCTTTTTGCACGTCTTCTATTGCATGGTATCAAAGTAAAATTATGGAGGAAAAATAGAAAAAAAAAGTCTAAAAATTTGCGAGGAGTCTCGCAACATTCAGAGACATAAACGCTGCATGCAGTCAAATGTATATCTCTTTAAGTTGAACTCACCTCATGTTTAAACTGTTGATCTTTCTGTTGTGAGTTGGGAAGGAGCTCATTATTGTCATGTTGGCCCGAAAAGAAAAAAAAAGACACAAACACGAACACACATCTGAGATCGGATTTCTCATGGGTCAAATTCATCTCTCTAATCATCATCTGAGAAGATTTTTCATTTTTTTAGATCCAGAGGAGTATTACAAATGTGAAACAAGCAAACGTGAAAATGTTACTCAGTGCATTGGCTCTTTGTGTTTTTAGGATCTCAGTTAGAACTTCATAAATACTTTAACCACATTTTTCTGTCACAGCTTGAAAGCCCATATCTAACCTATGAATGTATTCATTTCTTGTTTTCTTTTTTTGATGAAATTCTGTTGAATGTCTATCTGTCTTTAATGTAAATTCACGGCAGGAATGACAACTACATGTAAAGTTAATACGTTAATACAGCTCCAGTCAGGTAGGCCTCACATGGCCACAGTCATGAACCAGATATGTGAACACAACTTCCGATTTGCTGTCAACATTTTCCTGTTTGTTTGGTGTTGCATAAATGCACTTTATTGATCGCCGGGTGGGAAACGAAGCAAACCGTGTTGGCTTTCCACAACCATGTTGTTGTCATCCTTTGTTGTTCTAATTTTGATTTTCTTTTCTGTGTTGGGTCTCGAGAATGATGGGAAGGGCTTGAATCTCAGACAAAATAGAAAAGTAGCACCTGTTTCCTCTCTCTAAGGCTTCTCTGCCACGTTCCCCACAGCAGAGACCCTAAGGACTGACTGTACACCTGTGTCCATTTTGTTTTTAAATTCCAAATTAGGATTTTTTTTTCTTGTTTTGCCAGAGAATTTGGCATGAAACCCTGAAGTGAAGGGTTAAACATCTAGCTGATGTTACAATCAGATCTGAGAGACATTTTTGTCACCAGCAATGTGAAGAGTGACTCTGCCACCTCATATGGAAGAAAACCACAAAGGAGAGCTGTGATTGGATATGGCCTGGTTGTATCAATGATTTATCTGTTACATTGTTCTGTGTTTCACATCTGAGCGCCAGATCAATTGGCAGCATCATTCCAAGGGTGATTTTGTTGGTTTTGATTTTCACTCCAAACGTGTTTTGGACATTCATCTGCCCCCATGTGGAGTCCCTTCACCAGAAGTTCAGGACTGGTTTGAAACGCTACAAAACTGGCTACGGCTGCTCACTCCTCTCTTGGAACCAATTCTACCTGAATCTCGCTTTCTCAGTCTGCACGATACCACGAGTTGTATTTCATTACTCCGAGAACCTGCAACTGTGTCTACCCTTTAAACGGGTTAAGGCTTTTCTGGGAAAAAACAAAAATAGGATTCTTTGCCAACCAGACATGAGGCCATTTCTGTGTTTGACCCTCGGAACCTCCCATGAACGTTTTTGACCTTCTACATCTTCAGAGCCCATGTGTGTGTTGAAGATTAAACTCTGGAAGACTGTTCTGTTTTTTTTCTTTGATTGAATGCTTGCTTATGTGTAAACGTAAGGAAGCACATTTGCACCTTGCAAATGTTTTCATGTTTTCTTTTTTTGCTTTGATGTTATTTAACCTCTGTTTGTTCCATCTCAGAAAAAAAATGGACTGACAGCATAAGATCAAATATTTCCGGCTTGAGCAAAGTGATGTTTTGTTCATTGGGTATATTTCTCGTTGATATAAATGAGGACAGTTGTCTTTTTGTTGTGACAAACAAGGAGAATCTGTGAAAGTCTGCAGTGTAAACTACTTAAAGGGCTTTCTCTGAGAGCATTTATACGAGTCTTTTGAACGTGGTTTGAAGAGAATACGCCTTCTTGTGCCATTTTAAGAAAAAAAAGTGAGAAAGCTTTTTTGTGGCAAGTATTTGTCAATCAGAGTGCCAAATAATTCCATACTGAGCCAAAAGGCAGGCAGCCGTCATAACTGTTGGATCTGTGGGATGACCCCGTCCCAGTTCCGCTCCCCTATAAAAAAACATCACCCTATTTGTGCAATGTTGGAGCTCATGTACAATTATTGTTATGCTGCCAGTCTGTTTTCTGCTTTGGTCAGAAATATCTCAGAAGCAGGATATTTTCTATAAAAAGACAACAGCTACTATGGTGAAGGAAAAAGAGGATTTTAATCATCATTGTTTCTGTTTGTTTATTTGAGCATCATTCATAATAGATTTAACGGTAATGACTATTTAATGTAATTGTAGTACTGTGTTTGTAAAAGAAATTCAGTGAGTTGTGTTCTATGACTCGTGGATTACCAGTGAAGTCAGCATTTCAGTGTTAATAATTGAATTGTTTTTTAAAGATTATTTTTGCGACAGCAACAAAGAGTCATTATAAATGTTCATTTTAACATCACTTGTCTTCTGTTTCTTTTATTCTCGTCCTCAGTTTGGTCTTATATGAAAGGTCAGATGTATGCAGCAGCAACCCACACATTTATACGTCACTGCTGTTATACAGACACATTGCTGACATAGTATGAAGTAAAATAAAATGAGGGGACAAAAATCTTGTTTGCAGTCAATGTAGATTTTATACCTGGTTTACATATACAGTAGTACCTTGCAAAAAGTATTCACAAGTAATTCACAGTTTATGTAATGTTACAGCCAAAAGGTTTGATGCATTTTATTGGGATTCTATGTAACACAAAGAAGTGCATAACTGTGAACAACATGCATCTCTTTCAAAATGTTCTACCTACAAAAATCTGAAAATTGTAGCTTGCATGTGCATCATCATCCATGAACAAAACCAGCTTTTCTGCAGTTACAGCTGCACGTCTTTTGGTGTCCTCTCCATTATTTGCAAACTAGCTCAGGCTCAGTCAGATAGGATGGGGAGGGTCTGTTATCAGCAATGTCCAAGTCTTGCATCAGATTTTCAAATGGATTTACGTCTGGACTTTGACTAGACTATTCTAACACGTGAAAGATGCTTAACTCTAAACCTTTCTATTGTAGCTCTGACTGCATGTTTAAGATCTTTTTCCTGCTGAAAGTTGAACCTCTGCCCAAGTCTCAAGTCTTTTGTAGCTTCACCTATAAATAACTCAATTTATCCTCCTATCAACTCTGATCAGCTTTCCTGTCCCCGTTTCCCCACAGCATGATGCTGCCACTACCATGTACCGGGGATTGGCGACCTAATGGTTAGAGAGCAGCACATTTGCGTCTCGGAGAGGCCACATGTACCCTGGTTAGAATTGCACAGCCTGCCACTCTGTGTTCCTGAGCAAGGGACTTAGCCCTTGAATGCTCCCTGGGCACCGCACAATGGCAGCCCATTGCTCCTTAAGGGATGGGTTAAATGCAGAGGACAAGTTCGTTGGAATGTACAACTGCAATGACAAATAAAGATGATTATTATTATTATCATGGGGATGGTGTGTCTAGGCTCATGTCTATGGTTAGCTTTCTCTCACATGGAGTATTTTGCATGTAGGCCAAAAACTTCAGTTTTGGTCTCAATACCTTCTTTCACATGTTTGCTGTGTCACCTTTCTGAGAAGCAGGACTTATGTTTTTCTTTAAGCAATGGGGTTCTTCTTTCTACTTTCCCAGGCCTGTCAGTCTAGGTGGGCATATCAACTAGTTCCAGCATTACAGGCACATGACAAACAGTACCATGTTACTGGCTTCATACAAACTCACAAGGCAATCCGTGTTAAACTGCCAGAGGCTCAAGCAGTTGCCTGTAATGCAATCAGTCCATCAGAGCTTGTTCTACATGTGCCAGCTCCTTGGAAATCAAGTCATTCACATCACCATCCCTAATGTGAATGAGGACTAAATTCAGATCTCTTTCATTTGGGGACTTGACTTGGTGCTTCATTTTTGTCACTGATTTTATTTGATGGAGTTTGTTTTTCAGGGCAAGCTTTGTTTTAATTGCGACTTCATTCAGTACCTAATTATCTTGTTGCTTTTTATTAGAGCCTATCTAAACACATTGCAAGCGGTTTAATTTAGGCAAGCACCGATGTTTGCTTCTTCCCCTCTCTAACAGAATCAGTGTCAGCCAAAGAACAATACATTTTCTATTTTATCTGTGGGAGATAATCCCACTTTTATTCCCTAAATGAGGCCCAGTCCCTTATTATACCTTGCACCTTCCCCACAGTTCGGTCTCTGGATTTTGGATTTTGTGGACTGCTACTATCTCCCATGCCTTTAAGTCAAATATTGCTGCCAGGTGTCACTAACTGACGCTTTTAATGGATGCACTCTAAGAAATGTAAATAAATCAGTAAGATATTTATAAATAATAATAATAATAAATGTTTTATAAATAAATTAGTTTGAAGCATTTCCAAATAGTTTATCTCACAGCCAACATATGATTTAATAAGGTAAGCATTTAACACATTTTCAGCCAGGACAGGTAATATAAGAAACTTCCTGTAAGTTACATTTACCTTTTGTCCAGCATATCATTCAGGTTTTCAAATAGATTACAACTTGAAATATTGGGGAGCCTGATCAACATCTCAAAATAATGTTTATTAATCAACTCATAGTCAGACTAAAATACTGCTAGAAAACACTGCTGTGTAAACGTATAGTCTTGATCAACAGAGATTTGCCCAAAGGTCGGCTGCTCGCCTTGCTTTTTAACTGTGTGTCCTGCCTCCTGTCCTTGCCAGGTAAGTAGAGTAAACAGTAGGTAACAGTAAGCGTTAGATGACTTCACAACAAGACACCCTTTTTCCCCACTCCTCCTCCATTTATGATAGCTAATACTTTTAGTAGTGGCTAAAAGTAAGCATGGGTACCCAGACCACTCTGACTGTTGGGTACTTGGTTGTAGCATATGCAGTTGTACTCATCAAACTGCCATACATTATTTGTTCCTACATTTTTCTAATTGGACCAATACAAACTCTTCCTGGAATAAACATGATTTAATAAGGTAAGCATTTTAACAAATTTTAGAGACAGATATGTTTTCACAGTACTGGATGTCCCAGGTAGAAATGAAAAGATGAAAAAAGGAAAAAAAAAAAGATTGATACCATCCTCACAGACAAAATGCAAACATGGCAGAAAACCTTCAAACTCTCAATCGACACCCTGCAGTGTAATAACACTCTGTTTATGTAGAAATGTCTATTACAGCAGTTATCCAGGTAGAAATGTGTTTTGCAAACCAATAAACCTTTATTGTTTAATCAAACTAAATGAGTTATTTCTTAAGTAATCTCTACAACTGTAATTAGAGAAATGCAACAGTTTGGGTATTATCCTATAATTAATTGCAAGTTAATACTGGTACAATAAATTTGACTGATTAAATTTAGTACCAATTAAATCAGTGTTTGTATGATGATCAGTGAACACCAACAATGCTGGAAGATATTCAGATGGGTTGTACAAGCTTTTCTTAAGGAGCCCACTATATACACATCCTGACATTCAATTCAATTCAGTTTATTTATTTAGCGCCAATTCACAACACATGTTGTCTCAAGGCACTTCACAACAGTCAGGTACATACATTCCAATTAATCCTAACAATTGAACAGTGCAGTCAGAGTTAGCTTTTTATTCAAATTAGA
>JAHUTJ010033550.1:0-27406 GCA_036250325.1 Characodon lateralis
CACACTTTTTTGTTCAGTATATAATTCCACATGTGTTAATTCATAGTTTTGATGCCTTCAGTGTGAAGCTACAATATTCATAGTCATGAAAATAAAGAAAACTTTGAATGAGAAGGTGTGTCCAAACCTTTGGTCTGTACTGTAGATACATACCAAGCTAACCCTGCTTTGCTTCTACTTATTGTACAGCAAGGCAAGTTTATTTCGTACAGCAAAATTCAGCAACAAGACCATTAAAAGTGCTTTACATGATGAGGAAAATAAATTGCAGTTGATTTGGCTGCATCCTGGCACAGTTGTTTGCACTGTAGCATTACAGCTCAAAGGTCCTGGGTTTGAATCCCAGCTAGGGCGTCTCTGTGTGTAGGTTTCGTGTTTTCTCTTACTTCTCTAGCTTCCTCACAGCCTAGCATGCTGGCTTATTTCACCACTCTAAATTGGAGTTAGGAGTAAGTGTATGCATGCATGATTAGCCTATTAGCTCTACTGATAGACTGGAGCCCTTTGTTCCGGAACTGACAGAAAAGTCAAATTTTCTTAAGGTAAGTTCCCTTATACAACCACATTATAATGATTGTTTAAATATAGAATGACAACTATGTTGGCTGATTTGTAACAAATGCTGGTTGAGTAATGGGATGCCATCCCACCGCAGTGTGGTGATCAGCATATGGAGGATGTGCAGTGCTGGTTTGGTTTTGTATGGTTCTGTCATGTACTACTGAGGTCCCTGTTTAATGAGTAAACTGTCACATTGCCAATATGCCTTGTTGCTTTAAACCTTAATCATCCAATCTAAAACATTGAACAAGGGTTACTATATTAAGTTGTTTGGTATTGGCCGAGAGGATTTGGCAAGCTTTTTATGGGTGTAACTGACATACTCAACTCTCCTGCTCAACCTACAAGTGCGTTCTCCTTACAAATGGAGCATATTTTAAAAGAACATAAATACATTGTGATAATATAAGATTTACTGCCAACAAACATTGATACACCAAAGGAAAAATCAACCAAACACAGATGACGAAGGTGGTGTTGCACTTAAATTTAGCTGTAAGCCTGACTGTCTCTCTCCTGGCCTCCACTCTGCCATTGCTTTAGTCTGCTCCGCTCTGGCTTTCACACTGCAGACTGGGCCCCCTCCCCTGTCCTGGGTCCGGGAAAACAGACCTGTTTTTCCCCCTCTGTCGGTGGGCCTGGTTTAAAATTTGACAGCCCAGACCTTGTAACAGAAGGAGTAGACTGGAGAACAGCTCTGAAGCCAAACTCAAAACAAGCAAAATTGTGATTCAAGGTGGAATGTCTTTGTATGCAAAGCAGTTGGTTGGCATCCAAAAGGGACTCCTCGGTAGGCAAGGATCTTCACAAGGCTGGTGGCAAAAACCATCCAGAGGTAGGCAAAAAGGCGAAACCTTTCTAGGTAGCTTGAAAAGTGTTATTTATTATCTCAGGGTAATAAGCAGGATTGTCAGAAGGAGGGATGCCCTAACGGATACCTTGTAGGAACCCAGTTGATGCTTCATTTCCTGTAGGCCAAT
The DNA here is from genome assembly GCA_036250325.1 of Characodon lateralis. Taxonomy (NCBI): domain Eukaryota; kingdom Metazoa; phylum Chordata; class Actinopteri; order Cyprinodontiformes; family Goodeidae; genus Characodon; species Characodon lateralis. The sequence goes on from JAHUTJ010033550.1 coordinate 1,542, forward strand.
ACAAACAACACAGAGTATGGACAAACTGCATGGGAAGGAAATAAGTGGCCAAATCTGGCAGACTAGAACTGTGAAGAAGACAGCTCTCTCCGAAATTGTTGCTGACTATGTTCTGTGACTTTTTTTTTTTATTTTGGGCAACACAAGGACAATTGTTGTCTTAAATCAACAACTAAAACATTATTCAACCATAGAACAACTGGTTAACTGTAGAGATTGCACAACGACTAGAGAGGTATTACTAAACAATGGCTTCTTTACTAGAACTAAAATGGGACAAAAAAAGAATGCATTTGTAAGTAATGGAGGGTACGAAACAAGTGCATGTTCAGTGACTGACAGAGCAGTAGTATTAGACGTCATGAAAGTCAAAAAACATGGACACTGGAGAAGCACTGAGTTATGAGACTCTGATAACCAACACTTCTGAGAATGCCTCCTGGTGGCAGTAAGACACCATGACATGTAAACATACCTACAACGATCCTGGAATAATTTCTTACTCACTTAGCTGAGCAGTAGTAGATTCATCAAGCAGCTGAATGGATTTATGTTGTGTCTTTCTCACAATGACCACTGAACATGCTTACACTATAGCCATATTTACCCAGTCACACTCACAAGCATGCACACATTTACACTCCGATACGCAGATCAATAGGCAACTTGGGGTTAAGTGCCTTGCTCAGGGGCAAATCAACAGGAGGAAGCTGAAACTGAACCCACAATATTCATATTGCAAAATGTCTTTCGACTGATCCACAGTCGTCCCAGCTACCTTCGTATAGTAGTATATAGGTATTCCATGGCAATAATAAAAATCAGCAATATTACATTCACTTGTATTGACCAGAGGTTTTTTAAACATTTAATGTCATTTTTGGTGGTAAAAAACCTGCTATAATGGTGTTTGAGTAGCTTTTAGCATAGCTTGTCTGTTAGCAGACCTTCCTGCTTCTTAAATCAGGCTGTGCAGACTGCTGCCTGGTGCAAGTCTGATACTGACTGTTCATAAAGTCAAACCTACACCGCACAATTCTTTAAAACAGTCATTGTTAATGTGTTATGACTGTAAAAACAAACCCTACAACCCAAGGCGCTGAGTAACAACACAGTTACCATTTCCTTATATGAGGTGTCACCTTTTCTTATTTTATCTTATGTGAGAGGTATCAGACCGGACCTTCCAAAGATTTAAGGGGTTACGTTAGCCAGTCCTGGTCTCTGTAGCACACAGTCCTGCATGTTTTAGACATTTTCCAAAGGAATGAATAACCTCAATAGCTTGCCATCTTGTTCTGCAAAGGAGCTACTGCCAATTACTCATCAACTTAAATCAGGTGTGTTGAAGCTGTCAGCAGACAGCAATCAGAGCGATTTCAGGTTGAAGACTTAGCGAAGAGTTATCCTCAAAGAGTCAAGCAACCCGTTTCTCGGAGCAAGACCCTTACAAAGCTAATTTATGACAACCAGAGCAGCCAAAACTCAAATACTTGCAGAAAAAGAAAATACAACATTTAGTGTTTTTGCCTTGTCACCTTTGCATGAGCCAATTTTCCAAATTGTTATTTTTTTTAATAACCAAATAATGTTTCTGTTTTTATACATAACTGGGTACACTATATGTTTCCTGCAGCAGTTAAGTAAAGTCCACCAGTGATCCAACCATTGTGAAAACTGCTGGGTGGACAAGTAAAACGTGACTTAGACCTTGAGATTATCAATGATTGAATAAAAATATTTTTTTTCTAATATGCTCTGAAGAAGATTGTTTAGCTATAAAGTCATGATTCAGGATAAATCCTTGAAGGATGAAAAGATTTGAATAAGTCCTTTTTTCTAAACCATAAATTAAACATTAACAGGCTCCTCATTTTTTTTGGTTGGCTTTTATAGATAACTTTTGAAATCTGCAGAAAAAGCAACATAGTTTTAACTTTCATGTGTCTCATAATTCTGGGAGACCAGAATCTGGTGTGAACGTCGCTCTGGAGGCCTGTACAAACAGGCACATCTCAAATATTGTGAAAAAGTTCAATATTTTTGTCACTCATTTAAGAAAATGAACATTATACAGATTCATTACACATAGAGTGAAATATTTTAAGCATTTAGTTCTTGTAATTCTGTCAATCATCAATAAGATTATGACTTACAGATAATAAAAACCCAATAGTGTCTAAGAAAATGTTAATATTACAGAAGATCAATAAAAAGGATATTTTAAAAAGAAATGTCAGACTTCTGAAAAGTCTGTTCATTTCTGTGCACCCAATGCTTTGTTGGGCCTCCACTTCCATGAATTACTGCATCAATGCGGTGTGACATGGAGGCGTTCAGCCTGTGGTTCTGTTGAGGTGTAATGGAAGCTTTGATAGTGGCCTTCAGGTCATCTGCACTGTTGGGTCTGGTGTTTGTCATCTTCCTCTTGACAATACTCCATCGATTCTCTATGGGGTTCAGCTCAGGCAGGTTTGTTGGCCAGTCAAGCCCAGTAACACCACGGTCACTGAACCAGCTTTTGATACCTTTGGGAGTGTGGGGAGGTGCCAAATCCTACTGGAAAATGAAATCAGCATCTCCATATAGCTTGTCAGCGGAAGGAAGCATGAAGTGCTCTAGAATTTCCTGGTAGACAGCTGCATTGACTGTGGACTTCAGAAAACCCAGTGGACCAACACCAGCAGATGACATGGCACCCCAAATCCTGACTTACTGTGAAAACATCACACTGGACTTCAAGCAACCTAGATTCTGTGCCTCTCCGCTCTTCCTCCAGACTCCAGACCTTTTATTGCCAAATGAAATGCTAACTTTATTTTCATGTGGACTCAAGAGGACTTGGGCCATTAAGCAACAGTCCTGGGGTCTCATTTATAAAACATTGTGTAGAATTTATACTAAACTGTGTGGCCCAAAAGCTAAAAATGGCGTACAGCAAACAAAAAACCCAGACTCATAAAACCATGTACACATGCACCAGCAAGCAACTTCTCCTTTACAAGTCACAGCTGCACCTCAACGTTTGCATACAAGGTTCCGTCTCATGTTCTGCCCCCCACACGCCCACATTCAACCATAAATGATCAATGCGAAGCACCCCATGAATGTCCATACATATTTAAATAAGACAGCTGATCAATGTTATTGGGCAAAGAAACCCAATTTCACAGAGGCAGAAATCGAAGCGTTTGGGAGTAAGGTGGAGAGTTGAAAAAATATGATTTTTGGTAGCCACAGAAGTGGTGTGACAAACAAAGGAAGTGTTTTGTGTGACAACACATTGTTACCACTGTTAATTCAATAAGTGGAACAGAGGTAGCTGAGGTAAAGACGAAGTGATCAGATTTGAAGCTGGAGACAAAAAGTGACTGACATGCCACCGTTGGAATATGTTAGCTCCAATGGTGATTTACAAGTAGGGGAAAGAGCATACCCAAACTGATACCTTTTGAGAAAAGGATTGCCTCCATACTAGGAGAGACATAGCATTGTGTCAGAGACGGAGGGAGACTCCGATTTGGCTAAGACCACAGACGAGCCAGGTAAAACACTCTTTAATTTATATTAAATATGTAAATCAGAGGTAAAAGCACAGTGACCAATATGTTGTCTCCAAGTCTTCAGGTCCTCTTGTGTCAGCAGGTGGTGAGGATTGTCCGACTGACAAGAGTCTGGGCGAAGTGGCAATGGGCACCAAGGGTCTGGCTGTCCCCAGCTCCAGTGCCCCGCAAGTGCATGGTGCGTCTGGAGTAGGACAGGTGCTGATGAATGCTGATCTGCAAAATCAGAAAGAAACAATTCATGAATTGAAAGAAATCAGAATAGTTATGAGTAACTTGTGACATTTTGTCTGACTTGTGAAACATGCTAAAAGAACTTGTTAAAAAGTGAATCTTGTTGTCCTAAACATCGCATGACATCTTCATAGAGCCCTGCTCCGTGTTGAAATTCCTATTCTTGGAGTGGGGGTAAGGGTCATCATTCTGAGCAGGAGGGAGGCCAGGAGGGAGATGGATGCCCTGTCCCAGTGCCAGGTTGTGCAGCACACCTCACGCCTTGACAATCTTGCACACCTTCCTTGGATGTGTTAGAGTTTCCCCCAGATGCATCCAGACACCTCGACCGGCATTTTAGGAGGACGATGGCACGCCCCACAGTTGAGCGCACAAATGTGAGTGGTATTAAAGCACGCCTGCTCTGCGGCTGTGGGAAGGGGGTTAGGAGTCAATGCCTGAGGGGGTAGCTACTGTCCTCTGCAGTTAATAGTGGAAAATGGCATCAGTTCATCAGTCCGTTGTTTTGTTTAGAACGCCCAAAAAAGGTTTTCATCGACTTACCGAGTGTCAAGATCTGCCATTTTGGTCTTTGTTTTTGTTTACTTTACCGTTAGAGGTTTTCCCTGTTCTTTTGAGTAGTAGTTCACTTTTGTCTAGTTAATATTTGCTTAGATTCTTGTGCTTGTGTGTTTACTTTAGATCTATTTTCTTCCCCAAGTCTGTTATTTAGTTTAGTTCTCTTTTGTTTGTTCCTTATGGTTATTTCCTCTCTTTGGTTTTATTTAGTTTTAGTTTCTCATTCAGTATTCTTGTGCTTGTTTACTTTAGTTGTTTCCATGTCTTTAGGTTTAGTTCCTTCTAGAATTACTATTTATGTAAGCTTATGTTTAGGTTTCTGTTCCCTGCTCCTCCCAGTTAGTTTAGTGTCTGTTTCCCTTAGAGTTGTCTCTAGTTTAGTTTCCCCTCCTGTCTCTGTGTTTCCCAGCTCTCGTTGCCATAGAAACTTATTCCCTCAGTACCCTTCACTTGGTGTTCACACCTGCCAGCAATCATCTGATTACCTGCCTCTCTCTTTCTCTTTGTTTCACCATTCACCCCTCTGTATAAGAGCTTACCGGCTTCACTTGTTCCCCGTTGGTTTCTCCTGTTATCTTCCTGTGTCTCCTGCTCCGTCTCCTGTTGAAGTAATTTGTTTATTGTTTGATTAAAGAAAAGATTCTAAGCTTCTGTCTGGATCCCGGTCCCAACCAACCACAAACCCTGACACCGAGAAGGCAGTCATCACGTATAGCGCCAGCCTGCAGTCTATCCCCTACACTGCTTTATGCCAGAATGAAAGTGTCATGTGTTGAGAAAAGGCCATTGTGCCACAAAATTGATCCAGATATATGTTTGTGTCACATATGCCTTGCACATTAATAGAGTGCACATGCTTTCTATTTACATACACAAATTCATTATAATATAGCAACATGAGTGCAGTCAATTGTGGCGATTACATTTAAAAATCCAGACATTGCTGCAAACTGCCTTTTAATGGTTGCCAGGAACCCCACAGCGGTTATCACCTGAACAGGGAGCTGAACTGTCAAGTCAGTCTATCCAATACTGGACCCAGTCCAGCACATAGATCCAAGAGCAATGCTCTAGAGAGTCTACAGCGGCATATTAGCCAGTCATTATCATGGGCCTGGAAGTCTTGGTGATCCCCAAAAATGCATTCCCTCCTAATTCCTCCACTTGAAAGGTCTTCCAGCAGTGCCGATGCATACATCGCACCGTGGGCTGTTCTAGACAGGGGCCAACAGGGGCCTGTGCCCATGTAGAACTGATCCTGGCCCTTTTTTATGGCCCCTGTACTGAAGACATAATACTAAAACAATGATGATATGCACTGGGGCTGAAACCTTGACTTATTGGTCCATTGGACCAATTAAATGTTTTACCTTTACAGATTTACTTTAACAATAAATAAAAAAATTAAGATGTTGCACTTTTAGCTTCAGCCATATTGAGATTGGATCACAGATTTCATCTCCTAGATCAGGGGTCTGCAACCTCACTCAATATAATAAACGATGAAATACTGCCCCTTTTTTTCATTCTTCTGTTCTGTGCAAATTTGGTCTACAACCACTGCATCGCGCAGCAGTATGCACAAGTGTCACCACGACATTGAAATGTTTACAGTAATCAGTGTTATCGCTTTCACACCATTTGTGTATTAATCTGTGGTACACACCACCCAGGTGATCATCAAGAAGAGGAATGTGATAGTGAGAGTTGTGCGGACTTTCATTTAAGACTCAGGTTGGCTTATAGGCCTTTTTATTTATTTGTAAAAGGTTATGTTTAGTTATGGCTCACCAGTGCAAGCGTAATTAACACTGCGGTTTTGAATGCGTACAGTGACATCGAGCTATGATTAAAATTTGCTATCGAGTGAACTTGAATGTCTGAGAGGAATCATGAAGCAGTGTGGCTTCAATTCCCCACCTCTCCATCTGCTTCGTCAGTCTAGTGTCTTCAAAACAAGCGTACGTATGGATCAGAGTTTGCATGAGGGGCCGCAATTTTTTTTCTGTCAAATAAATTTTTTATGGACCACAAGTTTTGCGTGGAAAGTGATGTATGAAAGTTTCAGGCCCATTTTGTGCATACGACACGTTTAGAAATAAGAAATCAGTTCTTTTTCTCTTTAGGCCAGGTAAGATGCTTGTAGCTCATGATTAAGATTCATCTGTGCTTAGTGACTCCAGCCTCAACCCAACTCCCTTAATTTTCCTGATTGGATTTTGTTTGACAATCCTCTCAAGGCTGCAGTTTTCCCTGTTGCTTCTTCGCCTTTTCCTACCACACTTTCTACTCATCCTTCTGTGAACATGCTTGGATACATCACTCTGTGAGCAACCAGATTCTTTAATACTTCCCTTTTGTGGCGTACCATGACAGAGTTTTTACCAGTCTCTTTTTTTTTTTGCTGTGTACAGATCAGTCCTTGTTTCATCCCATGGTTGGGGCCCAACATAAAGATAACCAAGAGTATAAATGTTGGAGCATGGGATTAATGAATGCTGAAGGTGTGTTGACTGCAGATTGATTTTAGACGTGAGGGGAGCAGAGAATTGTGAGCGAGCACAACAGAGCAAAGCAAATAAAACCCAGTAATATAAAACAAAAATCAAACCGAAACACTACACACAAGTGCAATTTGAAAATACTGTGGTTTATAAAATGAGAACGAGATTGTGTAATTGAAAGATTACACCTCTTCTGGAGGAAAGATCTAGAGCTAAGCAGATAACAGGCAGAATGATAATTAAGGTGAAATGTCTGTGTGAACAAAACAGCAGGTTGTCCACCCAATGGCACTTCTTAGGAAACTGGAGATAAAATACCATTTACAGGTCGGCAGTAAGGGAAAACCCTCCTTATGCCTTTAAAACATAGTGTTCAATACAGCTGACAGCTAATCAAAAGCCATTTTCTTATATGCATGCAGGTGTTGATGGTATACTTCTATATTGGTTTCTTCACTGAAGTGCAGTTCATCACTCCATGCACTGGCACCTACTGGCCTACCAGTGTAAGCTCACAGTTTTTCTCCATGAAAGCATTGCCAGAATTCAACCATAAATGCATGTGCACATGTATCCCCCTGCTGGTAACACCCAGATGCAGGAAAATTACCAATTAGTAATGGACTCAAGGGACTCGTCTGCAATAGTGCAGCCATGAAAATGAGTGCCAATTAAAATAAATAAATTAATCCTACAATGGCTTTTATAGATAGATCCCACCACATTGATTGCCTCCTAAAGTTGTTAAAATTACACATCAAGTGCACATGATTGGAACATTGTTGTTTAAACATCAGATATGTACTTTTATGTGTTCCTGGCTGTTGACGTAAGAATGAACACTGTGGTAAGATCTAGAAAGCTGACTGAAGCCTTCAGGAATAAAGGATCTAATGTAAGAGAGTTAAAAAGGTCTCAAAGGGAGAGAAATCAACAATTCCACTGTCCAGAAAATAGTAATTAGGCCACGTTCACACTGCAGGTAAATGCGGCCCAAATCCAACTTGTTGTCCATATGCAACCCATTTCTGACTTTTCCATAGCATTCAGAACGGCCCAATTCCGATCTTTTCACCTAACCAAAATCCGAATTGTGCCACTACCATACGTGGTGCAAAATCGGATACGTATCCGACAGTTTTCAGAGCGCCCGCAGTCAGAACGGTCATGTCTCATTTTATCCGACTTTACGTCATTGTCCTCACCACAGACGTCTCTACAGAAATAGCACTCACGGGTCCACAAAGGCTATTGTTAGTTGCTCTGCTCTCTTTTTCTACCTTTCTTCATGTTATTGTGATTTGATCATAATATTGTCGGCTCCCATTGTTCGACAACTTAATAATAACAGGCGCTGGCATCCGTTTGTAAGCAATGTGCTTCTGTGTGACGTCTACATTCTCAATCTGTGCATGCGGGTCGCTTTGGGGTCGCGAACCGTTCAGACTGAAGTCTGTCGGTGGCCGCATTTAATTAGTAGTTTGAACAACCACTCAGAAAAATCGGATTCCAGCAAAAAATTGGAATTAAGCATTAAGACTTGTAGTGTGAACATATCCTTAGTCGTTTTCCCTAAGTCTCACCTGCTCTGATCAGGTTCTCACCTGTGTTCTCCTGATTCGTGTTAACTGGTTCTCATATCACTCAATCCCTCTCCAGAGGTAAAAAGCAAGTCAATCTCATTTCCTCCTCACCATATTATTCAGTTGTCCATTGCCTGAAGGCCTACTTGCCATTTTTTTCCTGTACTTCTTTTCATCATTGCTTTGTTGGTATTGTTAGAAGCTCTTCAGTTCTTTTCATGCCTGTTTATAGTATTTTATTTTAATAAACCATCTTCTCCAGCATCATGAGACATTCGTTTTTCTGCCTGCACTTGGGTCCAACTCCATACAACATGTAAGATCAGGGTGTAAAATCACCCTGACAAAGCAAGATGCTAAAAGAAGCTTTCAAATACAATAAAATGTCATCATGGTACCTGTAGCAGGCTCTTGCTATTGTTAAAGTTAGCGTATGTCTGGACAGTCAAAATAAGTTTAACTTTAATTAGATGTATGCAAGGATGAAACAATTGCTCTATAAGAAAACATGAACGTAAGGCGAAAGGGGCGGTGACGGTGGGACTGAGTGGTTTTCGTGCTGTGTGGATGTGTTTTCGTTCGCTTTCTGGGAATGAAGCTCTCTTGTGGAGGTGTGCACCTCTGGGGACCGGATTTATGGTGTTTGTGTTTGGGGGCATGTGTTCAGTATCTGTGTCCTGGTTGGGGCTTGCCCTGTGAGGAAGTTCAGGTTGGGGTTCATGTGGGGGGTGAGAGATTCACTTGGTTGATTGACTGTTTCATCTTGGTGCTGTTCTGTTTGGCTGGCTCATTTAGACCGGATGGACCTGTATTTTTTATTTTTTTTTGTCTTTAGATGGGGTCGGTGTCGTTGGGGGTCAGGATCTGGGCCGGGGATGTTCAGGTTCAGGGTGTTCCCAGCCCTAGTCTGGGTTGGTGGCTCGGGCAGTCTGTTTGTCTACATCCCTTAATGAAGAGGACCACCTCCCGGGTCCGAGGTTGGTTGCCCCATCTGGAGTATCGCTACCTGGACCTGGGAATGCAGGGTGTGTATGGGAGTGATAGTGAGTATATGGCTTCCATTCTTGTTTATTGGATGTGTGCGTGTGAGTGTTTGGCCGTGTGCGCACGAGGGTAGGAATGTGTGAATGTGATGTGTGCCATCATCTCAGGCCATCCATTTGGGTCCTTTGCTGAATCTACTCTGGCCTGGTCAAGCAAAGCATTATAGTGAAATCCATAATGCTCCACTTGTGAAAGTAAATAGGCTTCTTCTTGGCACTCAGACAACAATTCTTGCTGCTGCACTGCCGGGCAGGACATGAAAAAAAATTGTTTGATGATCTGAAACATTTAAGTGTTGACAAAAAAGCTAAAACAGTAGAAATCTGTAAGGGGGAAATACTTTTCACAACCCTGTAATGACATAGCAGTGTAGCAGAATACAAACTTGAAACGAACTGATCTTGAACTCTGAATGAACTGCTGTGGAGAAGTCAGGCTGAGCAGATAAGAAGCCCCAATGGGGAATCAATCTCTAATGTTCTACTGATCAGACCTTGTAAAAGGAAACTAGCTAAGAAGAAAAGAGGCAGCCTCACATGTTCCTCACATTACATCATCCCCAGAATGGTTCAATGAGTTATACATGAAGGGGTGTTTATACATGACCTGCCACGATTTTAAGGAAATATGACATCATTGGTTCTCTGTTCCGCCTTTAAAGTGTTAAAAAGGAGCTGGATCTTGGCCAGAAAAAAACATGGTTACTGGAGCTCTCAGGAGTGGGTTTGCAAATAAGACACCTGTATCAGACTAGAACTCAGTTTTTCTCAAGAAAACTCATTGGTTGATGTACTGTTGTTTGCATGTTCAAAGAATAAACCTTTTTACTGAACCAGATTCAGCTTGACATTTTACAAGCAATTGTTCGTAAAGATATTTAGGAAGCTCAATATGTTTCTTTCTCAGACATTTGACAGAAAGTCAATTCCACTTCATGTTGAGGTGCTTCTCCAGAAACGATGGCCGTGAATCCACCATGACGGAGCTGCAGAGCAGGGAGAGAAGATATCTTCAAAGGCAATCGAGAAAAAGCTTTAAGCCAAACTAAGTGAGAGGAATGAAATCACCATCTATTGGTTAAAATGTGTAAAAAGCCCACCAGTTTTGCACATGTAGGGACTGTATGTATGTTTAGGCTTGTTATCCTGCGAGAAGGCGACCCACCACCTCAATTTTAAGCCTTTTCCAGCCTCATATAGGTTTTCTTCCAGGATTGGCCTCTTTTTAGCTCCATTCATTTTCCCATCCACACTGAACAGCTTCTATGATCCTGCTAAAGATCAGCATCGCCACGGCATGATGCTGCCCCCACAAAGTTTTCACTCTAGGAATGGTGTTTAATGCAATGAGCAGCATTGTTTTTTTTTTGGCCATATGTAGTGTTTTTCATGTAGACTGGAAAGTTTGGTGTTATCTGACCAGAGCACATTTTTCTACGTTTGCTGTGTCCCCTACACGTCTTACACCAAACTGCAAAAACAACTTTATATGGCTTTCTTTCAACCGTGGCATTCTTCTTCCATGTCCAATAGTGGTCTTATCACCTAATTCTCCCACCTGAGCAGTGGATCTCTGAAGCTCCACCAGAGTTACCATGGGTATGTTGGCTCCTTTTCTGATTAATACTCCTTCCTGCCCGACCTCTTAGTTTAGGTAGACACCAATGTCTTGGTAGGTTTCCATTTGTGTCATACTCTATCCATTTTTAAACGATTGAGATGTTCAAAGCTTGGGATATTGTTTTATATTAAATGTCCGTCTGACTTTCTCTCTGATCTGTTTGCTGTGTTCCTTGGTCTTCATGATGCTGTCTGTTCTCTAATGTTCTCTAACCTCTGAGGTCTTTAAAACAGCTGAGTTATATTGAGATTACGCACAGGGGGACTGTATTTACAAATTAGCTGACTTCCAAAGGCTACACTGAATTTTATTTAGGGTAATCAGATTAAAGGGGGGTAAATGCATATGCATGTCACATTATATAGATTTTGTTCATAAAATATTATATATTACACACATATTATATAATATGTGTGTAAATGGAACGTATCCCTTTTCTTCCTCTTCACAATTGTGCACCATTTTCTATTGGTCTATCACATAAAATCACATAAAATAAAACACATAAAAGTTTGTGTTTATAAACTGGCACTGTGATAAACTTCAGTGGTATGAATACTTCTGCGAAGCACTGTATTTACTTTACATGTATGCACTTGTTTTACAGAACATGTGTTATCTGTTGGTATTTTTTTTATCAGTTTGTGTTTTCTATTCTATTAAATGACTTTTTTGCAGTCATATGGTGTACATCCTAGATCAATACAGTTTCATTATGTATGCAATTTAGCAGCGAATGAAATAACTCAACTTAGGTTAATATAGTGTGAATCATTAAATGAGGAGAAGAAAATTAAAAACATGGAGAAGTGCATTTATTAAATAAAGAAATTACAATGATAAGACACCAATGTATAAATAATGCCAAATAACATTGGAAATGATACCCTAAACGTTTCACGTCAACTTTGCAAAAAGTCGTCAATAAATAAGTGACCATGTTGAAGTTATACTGACTGAAAGGAGTTACAGGAGTTCAGACAGCAGCGTCCTAACCCAGTAAGACACCAGTTCAATGCACAGACCACACATTCAGAAATATTCAGTTAATGATGGTGACTGGCTGCACAGATACACGCATGCACAAACAAGCACTTTGCCACAAAATTCTGCTTTTAGACCCCTGATTGCACTAAACTCACAACTACGACCACTTTGCCCAACATCATACTGACATGTGTGACTATAATGACTGATTTACTGAACTATCACTTAGTTTTGGCATATTTGTTCTCCACAGCATATACTGTAAATGGCAGAACTTTTAGAAATCTTGAAGTCCTGAAGAAAACTAGGTAAACACGTTTACATCTCGCTTAATTCAGTGGACACATTTGAGTATTTAACATTAAAGTTTCTCATAAACCTGATATGAAGAGATATGTCGGCAGGCTCTGTACACCTTTTCAGGAAAGAAAATCGGATAAATTAAAAAGAAGACCGTCAGAGTCTTTAAATCTGTAAAACCAGTCTTATTGTTGCAGAGTGCTGCCGCCAAGTGGTAAGCAGGAGGATTTGTTTTTTTTTTTTGTAAAACTGGCAGTGCAAATACTTCCGCTGTTCTCACGCTTCGTAAAACAGACAACAAACCAGTTTATTTTGCAGATATCTTAAGAATCTTGTTCAGATTTCTATAATTATGTTCCCTGCCATGCAAAATGCACTGGTGACACAAATGGAAAATGTTTTTGTTTGTGGCCACTAAGAAGGGTAAGTAAGGTCAGAGCATGTGATTAAAGGAAAACCTTAGTGTACAGATGAGTGTCCCTCAAATGCTATATCCAATAGTTATTTGAAGTAAATACTGCCCTGAATCCAAAAGCCTTCCATTTGTTTAAGTGTAAAAATATTCACAATTACTAAAATCCATCTGAATCTATGATAATCTACATAAAAAATACACAAGGTGTCACTGCAAGAGCATAATAGGCCAATGCAACTGTTTACTGTGCCTATTCAGTGAACACTCTTGCTTGATGAGCGGCATCATTCCCACTAGTCTACTGTAATATAATATGGCTGATACTGCTGCTGTCCCCCTTTTTAAAATGCACACACACACACACAAAAAACCCAATTAAGCTGGATGAGGAAATATTAAAGAAATGTTTCTTTCCTGGAGTTGGTAATTGAAAAAGTCAGCACAGCTTATGTTTGTTAGGACGTCCTGAAAGTAAAGCCACAGGGATCCTTTGTGCATTTGAGCAGCAGGTGCTGAATCCTAAAAAGGAAACATTTCAATGCAATCAGTAGCAGAGCTGGCTGCACAGAAATTCAGGTACAATACAAGAAATAAGCTTTTTCTATGCCTTTTAATGTGGCACTTTCTTTTTTCTTTAAACAAAGGTGAGAATAAATAGTGTTCAAAACAGATACATGTTCATTTTGCAATGGGACTATGCCTGACTGTTGTTGGTTTTACATAATTAAACCTTAAAGCAGAAAAGTCATGATGAATTAAGTTTTTGATGCTCGACGTATATTTAGGTGTCTGCAGTCACAAACAATCAAAAGAAACTGAAAAAACTTCTATACATATCGAATTTTTGGTCACCCATTCAGAATTTGATCTGATTCAGTGAAAGTTCCCAGTTTCCGAAAATAAATCAGGTCACAATACCAACTCCAAATTCTGCCTTAGTAGAGATGCACTGATCAGGCTTTTCTTATCTTTATCAATTTCTTGATTGTTTGAAGTTTGACGTGCAGATTTAGATTTTATTAAGGACTGTCACACTTAAAAGAGCAAAATGTGCTGCAGGTTCTTCGATAGTGATGGCAGTTTATCCAAATGATAATAAGGAAGTTACAAGATTACATCCATCCAAGTCTTATTTCCAATTCGTATCCATGTAGATAAAAAAGGAAGAGCATCAACAAACATGCTATTGGTTGATACGGTTACAGACCAAAAATGAGTTCTTAGTTTTGTTGCATTGAATACATAAGAACGAGACGTTTGACCTTCTCATCATTGATCAGAGCCGATCCAATTCTGATCTCTGGCCAATTAACTGGGGCATGTCTACCTCTTATCTGTATGCCAACCACAATTTAACTTAATCTCCTGCTGCCTTTACATTGTTATGAGAACTTACATATTACATTTAGGGTCAGAAGGTATTAATAGTACAGTGTTTTACACCCAGACAAAAAAATTGGACTCACTATTCTCTTATAAGTTATTCCTACACAGAAACTCAAACTTCGACATTTTTGTTCCTGTCATTAAACACATTACAGAAAAGTGACAAAACAGAAAAAAAAAAACAGCAAGCCGCTTTGAAATTAGTCAATTTAAGCAGTAATCACTAATGTGTAAAAACTCAAATGGGGAATGGATGCGAAGTAAAGACCAGGTAATATGGATCATATATGTCCTGGAGAAAATAATAATAATTTGGCTGGAGATCGTATTAGTTAATATATATGTCTATGGTTCGGTGTTATAGATCAACACCTGACCTGTGACAATACTGTAACTATCCACGACCAAGCTGGAGATGTAGACTGAAAACGGAGAGAAAATGGCTTTAGAGTGCTAATCTGAGCTCAGTTTGATATGTTTGTTGTTACATGCTGACAGAATCTACACTGCTGACTCTCTTCAATAGTTCTTGTGATTGGAAGGGAGGGAGGAGCTGAAGGCAAGTATCACCTAAAACCAACTGCTATGCTCAGGTCAAAGGCAGCCTGAATGAGGGGACCGTGGTACTGAAGTGATGTGGTTTTTTTCTAAACCAAAGCCTCTCACAGATTTTTCATTAAAACCTCAGCAGTTGGGGTCCCTTCAGGGAATATGTGCATACTTCAGATGGGATGACACGAAGAGGGAGGCAAACAGAGTCGATACCAAGTTTTAGAGACTAATGACAGTGATTTCACTCATGCAGCAAACCTGGGGTGGAAATCATGATTTTTTTTCTTATAGATTCCTATATGAGCTTCATTGCACTGTTTTCTTGTTGACCATTTCTGTCACTGACTGACTACAGGTTGCTTTCTTGGGTGTCATTTGAAGTGATGGGGTGCAGACCTCCATTCTCGTTCAATCTCTTGGCACGGTACGTCTCATAGTGAATGTTGTGAGTGACCTCCTTTAAATCCTGGAGGTGGGACCTGCAGAAAGGATGTGCAAAAACACGAAGAGGACAGTTCTGGAGTCAATTTCAAACAGGGAAGCATTAATATGGGGGGCTGCAAGGATTACATAACAAACAAGTAAAATATTTCTTAAAAACAAGACCTGGATATAAACATTCACTCCCACAAAAATTTGGTTCAATGTCCCTTAGCCAGCTGTGTCCACCAGCCAGTTTTTGGCTCACATCTGGCTGATATTTGATCACTTGGATCACATTTAAATGGTTTGTTTCCTGGCATGCACTTGCACTATTAAACATAGTCCATAAACGTTTAATAGGGTGGAAGTCAGGGACATTGTTGAAGATTGTTATCCTGCTTCATCCATTTCCAAACCCAGTTTTGATGTGTTTCGGATCACTGTCCTATTGAAACACCCAATTCAGTCTAAATTTTAACCGTCTAGCAGTTGCTTTGAGGTAAAGCTGAAGAATGTGGAAGTAGTCTTCTTCATTATTCCTTCTACTTTGTACAATGCATCTGTACCAAAGGCAGCACAACAGACCCTCAGCATGATGCTACCACTACCGTTCTTGACGTTTTCTTAGCTTTGAAAACATTACCTTGACTCATCCAAACATATATCCTGTCAAATAGCTTAATCTTTATCTCCTCCTTTTCTCCGGAGGGCATTCGACTTCTCCATGAAGATAGTGTCAAATTTCAGTTAAGCTTGTAAAAGTTGATTTTAGAGCAGGAACTTTTTGCTTTGTCGGCATCCACTTGGTTCATGTTGATATAAAATGTGTTTCCCTGTAGACAGTGATGCTGGTGTACCAGCAGTTTCCAGTTCATGGTGAGGTTGTGCCTAGGTGTTCCTGAACAACGTGACCAGTTTAGTTATATCTAGGGGTGACAGTCATAGCAAGAACAATAAGTTCAATTTTAAAAGGAATTTAACAAAACTACATATCGTCCTGTTTCTCACATATACAAAACAAGTGTATAGCTTCAGTAGATTGATCGGTCTCATGTGGATTCATTTATAGGAACAACTGGGTATCATCAGCATAACAGTGGAAGCTGTTGCTGTGTTTCCTGATAATATTGCCCAAAGAAAGCATATTTGGTGAGAACAGAATTGGACCTAGATCAAACCCCTGAGGGACACCATATTTTCTCTTGTATGAGATGAAGATGTGTTAATGTATGTGTTATTTACATAAGGCAATTGGAATCTCTCAGATGAATTGAACTTGAACCCAGTTCAGTTCAGATATGTTCAACAATTGGTGCCACCAAGTACAAATATAGATTGACATGGTAAGAGGTCAGTCCTATAGTCGCTACCTAAAAGCACTGCTGTATAATGACTAGTGTGGTTGCAAAAGCTTTGGTACAAACAGATCATCTCAGTTAATCAAACAGCCTTAATATACCCACAATTCATCCTGGTGAGATGATGACTTCAGTTGTATTTCTAAATGTTGATTTAGTCCAATAAACTTTTTAATCCAGTTTATACAGTTGGCATTTAAATATGCTTCAGGAGATGGTCTTACCTAATCAGGAAATCTCTTAGCTGAGCAAACTCACAATGGTTTGGATTTTCAACTGAGACCAAAAACAGAAAAACACAATCAAAACAACATTCTTTTTATTTCTGTGGTAAAAACACATAATTTCTTCAACAATGCTCACCTTCTATGATTCCCCACGGTGTCTTCCTCCCCAGGACTCGTTTGCCATTCACTTGGTATTCTTTATCACTTCCAACCACAGCAAAAGGCATCGTTTCCTGCAGATTGATAGGTTTCAGCACTGATTAAGCTTCATGAGATGAAACAGTTGTGCACAATATCCCCCTGCCTCACACTCCTCAAAAAATTGGACGCATCGAGAAACCGTAACCAAAATTGGACGATTTTTAGTATGACTTGGCCTGACCAGAGATAGGCTGGTCTGGAAATAAAAAATGTAATCTTTTTCAGTGAAGGCCAAATACCTAAGTGATCACAGGTGCCACTAACAACACTCTTTAGTGTGAACGTTGCTACTGAGGGAAGAAGACCCATAGTTAGCTATTTTTATTATCAGAAAGGTGTTTAAAGATAAAATCAGAAGAAGAACAAGTGGTAAGAACATGTTTAAAGAGAATCTGTTTTCCACAGATCCATGTCAGCTGTTCATTTAGGCTGCTACAACATGGGCAGAGGCATTCAAGAGATAAGAAGAAGGCTGAGTGTATCATAGTAAAGTTGTTCTGTTTTATCCTTTGAGCTTTCATCTTCTGCCTGTCAGGGAACGTGCTAGACTTGGAAATGTTGGCAGTCATAATTAAAGCAAGGATCTTTGCTACAAAGATTCTAAACTCTGTAATCATCTTGTTTTTGCTTTAAAAAACAGAAAAATCCTGTTTTACGACTATTCTCTCATGCACACGGTGTGGCCTTGCCTCTTCTTATTTGAATAAATAACTGTTCACATCAGGAAAGCTAGAAAAATAATTTAAATGCTTATATCTTTTTATGATAGATCTTAAAACAAATCAGAATTGCTTACGGTCAATTTTGGCTGGTTAATTCTTTACAAAAACAATTGCAAATCAGCCACCAATCCTGGTGATCGGTGCATCTGTAGTTATTGGGATTAGATGGAGAAGACAGAAAGAAAGGAAACATGAACACATACTCTGATCTTGTCGTTGTCACTCTTGTCCTCTATATCATCATCAAACTCTTTCTGTGGGTAAAACTCAATCCCGTTCATTTCCAGCTCCTTTCTGACCTGCAGCGTGACCGAAGGCAAAGACGGCTTTAGAACCGCTCACAGCATCTTGACTTGAAAACATTTTTGGTAAAATGAGTTGTCTTTCCTGTTAAACAGATGTTACAGCAGCTACAATGATCAGACTCACGCGCTGTTTGAACTCTTGTCTCTCCTCGAGGGTCATTGTGTCAGACTTTGCAATCACTGGAATGATGTTTACCGAGTGACTCAAGCGCTTCATGAACTCGACATCTAGTTGTCGAAGACTAGAACAGATGTGGAGTGAGAATAAGGACCGTAAGTAGTTACATGACAAACATTTTTCAGGACAGCTCATCCCCCCCAAAAAAAGAGTAAAGAAATGATTGGAAGAGCTAACACTGGCGCTGTGGTCCAACTTGTATCTGAGTGTTTACAAAGCCTCCAGTCAATCTAGATTCTCCCGACTGAGAAGGAAGAGGCAAACTGGCAGGGATATACAAAAGACTGCAGCCATTTAGCCATTAAGGAGCAATTTCACAGTTGTCAGTAGCAGCTAACTGTGATGTGCTGAGAGGAGATGTACAGTAGGTGCTTACTGGAACATAATGTAAAAACATGTTATTTATGGCTCTTTTTTTCAAATGTGAGATGTTTTTGAATGAAGACACGCACACTGCATGGAGGTGGTTCCCGGCCTGCATGAGTGATTTTTCTTGTTAAAAATCAGTTTTACTCACGAGTGTCCAGTCGGGGGAATAAAGTAGATGCAGCAGTGCACTCTGGTGTCAGGGATTCGCTTCTTTCTGGTGATGTTCACCTCTTCTTTCAGGAACTTCTCAAACTGCTCATTGATGTACTTAGAAATGGGTTCCCAGCTGTGGGACACAAAAAGTATGAATTTTAAATGTTATGAGCACTGCTGCACTTTCGAGCTCAAATGTAAAGTTTAGCACAGAGAAAACCCAAGAAAAAATATGTTATTCCTATAAGAGAAGACATTAAGCAACCTACCAGTTGTCATTGTTGATTTGGTCTCCAAAGCCTGGAGTGTCAACAACTGTCAGTTTCATCTTGACCCCACCCTCTTCAATCACTGCAACAATAAAGAGGGTGATTTGTCATTTAGGTACAGACAAGCAGTGGTGGTTCTTGCATGAATGTTGCATTAGGCAAGCCCATCTATGTGACCCCCACAGTGGCCCTAAAGTCAGCCCCCCATGAACACGAAATATGCAATATAAACCTTGTTTATCTTAGATAAAGCTATGTTGCAGGCAGCTATTGGATAATTTTGAAGCATTTAACAAAAAAGACAAATCCTCTTCATTAGTCGCGATCTATGGCATTATCTTGAAATATGATAATATATATATTGTATTGATCCAGTTCTTTTATCAGTAGAGATGCACCAACCAGAATTGGTTTATTTTCAGCTTGACCAACCATGATTGGTACCCAGACAGTCATGAACCCAAAAGTCAGATCTTATTTTGATCAGTGAACACATCATACTTAAGAGCTAACAGGCTGTGCTAACAATGACATTTTTCAGAGTAGAAGTTGTTACTAAGGGAAGAAGACTCAACATAAGCCATTTTCAGTTTTTGTAATGTATTAAAAAAGGAAGTACAAGAGGTGCTTAAAAGCAAACTTTATGTAACTCCAGCTGCAACTTTTAAACAGGCAGTAAGACAGCAGGAATAGAAAACCGGAAGGCTTCCTCTGTTTCATCCTATTGGGCGCTCCTCAGTCTGTCCTGGAAAATGATGGATTTGGAAATACTGACAGTAGGAAAATCCTAGAGTTAAGGTTAGGGTCTACATTCTCTAAGGTATACACTCAGAGACTAATGTTTACAGTTACTTAAGCTAGGCACGCTAATTACTGCTAACAGCAAATACTCCTTTATGTCTTTGTTATAACATATCTGCAAAACCTTGTTTTACAGCAACATCAGAATTAGCTAAAATCAATACTGGCAGGTCAATACTTTTAAAACATAGAGATTGTGAATCGGTTTCAAATCTCAGATCGGTGCATCTGTTGTAATAAAAACGGAACCTGCCTTACTTACGCTTTGGGTTATGGGTGAGTTTAGTTTGAGTTTAATATTGAAAGATTTGCCTTAAATCAGCTACAAGCAATGCAGTTTGGTGACTTCAGGCTTTACCTAATTTGACCCAAGCGCAGAGTGGTAAACAGAGGGGAATATTCTGCTGATAGTTGTTTCTGTGTACTCAAAATGTTTTCATGGAGCAGACCTTTTGGAAGAAAGAGTCTAAGAGGTAGTTGGCCCTAAAACAGTCATATAAGTGCTAAATTTGGGGGTTTCTCCACTGCTTCAAGGACTAGACAGCTTGCAGTCAGAGATTCATGTATTATTCCTGCAGTGTATCAAATTTTTCTTGGCATCACTGTCAGGCCATCTGTCCAAACGCTAAACTGGAACTGGGCTACTCAACAAGATAGTGATCTTCAGCAAAAAATAAAGAAATCCAAAGGTATAATATCTAAAAAATACACAATGTTGAACCATTTCTCAGAGTAGTGAACTCTCACTGTCTATTTCTGAAAAATCCAGCTTCTGTGGCTTGCTTCTTTTTATATCTTATAAGGTTAAGGTAAAGTGACTGTCCATTACCCTAATTAGCTGGGAGATATTTCATCAGGTTTTACATCATTTCTTTTCAAGTGTTTACTGGTCCCTGCCAAACACAAACAAGGGGAACACAGGTTTGTTTAGAACTTTTAGGTGGACTTAAATAAGGGGGGCAGTATATCTAATAAACCTCAAAATCTTTAAAATCAACTATCAAAAAATATCAAAAAGTTATCAAAACATAGCAAGTCTCCTATTTGGGATTACTTTGGCTTTAATCCAGATGAAAGAGGTAAACCACAGGATGTAACTAAAGCCGTGTGCCACTTGTGCAGACGTATAGTGCCGGGAAAGGATTCAAACACGACAAACTTGCGTGAGCATTTACGTGTTCACCATCCGGCTGAGTATGGTACGCTATCACTCGCTATCACTCGCTGGTCGGAGCAGATGTGTCACAGATAAAACAGTTCGATGTGGAGACTATTTCCCGCCGACTATCTCTCCGCCATCACTGACAGCAGTTCTGTGATGGAGGAGAGAGAGAGAGAGAGAAGCGCTTTGTGGACGTTATTCAGTGCAGCTGATAAGGACTCTGCCACATGATGTGTGCAGAAAAATCTTTCGCTACGGCGAGAACACCACTAATTTACAGAGACATAAAACAGTTCAAACTCGCCTCGAGAGAACTCCGAGCTGTAAAAAATAGTTAAGGAAGGAGGAGGAGGGAGATCCTTAAACCAGGCCTCCGATGCAGAGCCAGAGGTCTCTGGCAGAGGCTTTTCAGTCAAAAATCAGGAATATTCAGATAATTTCTATCATAAAGAAATGTTCTCAACAGTGTAATTGGTGATCAGAGATACAATTTTAGAATACTGTTATCAACGATTATATATTCAGCCAGTCCAAAAGCAAACTTAATTGTTTTTTGAAACTCAAAAATATACACTTACATAAAGATATACACCTTAACCCTGAAATATGAGTATGCCTGAAAATAATAACCTTTTGTGTTAACTGTTGAAGGAAAAATAGTATTTCTATGTAGGCTACATGCAGATTACAGTTACACCCTTAATTGTCTTAATCATTTTGTTATTTTACCTAGATAATTCACAAAGATCCATATATTAGGGAATTATTTTAGTATTTCTATACTGTTACATTCTTTTATATTAATGTAGTTAATAAAAACATGTTTATTTTCCTATAATCTTTGTCCTCTGTTTTATCATAATAATAAGCAACTAACCAAAGGGAAAATCATAAAATTATTCAAGGTCATGACATTTCAGGCAAAGAATCGATATTGTCCATACTAGCCTTGTATTTGCTTGGTTTGGATCGATACCAAAACTCCCAGTACACACCTCCAAACAAAGCCCGTCCAGTTCAGAGCTCAGTCTAAGTTCTGCGGAGCTGTTTCTGCCTTGTTCACATCTTGGTGGACAAAGTGCATGTTGGGATTACAGGATCCCTTTTCCATTCAGCAATGCGCGAAGAAATAGACCGGGAAGACGAAGAAAATACGAAGGTTGGAACTGAAATAAATTATCAGCTGATAATTTTCTGGTCAGTCATTTTCTACTGCTTATTCCATAGTGGGTCACAGGGGAGCTGGTGCCTATCTCCAGCAGTCTATGAACGAGAGGCGGGGTACATCCTGGACAGGTCGCCAGTCCATCGCAGGGCATCACACAAACAACCATGCACACACTCATTCATACAGGTAAGGGCAATTTAGAGAAACCAATTAACCTAACAGGCATGTCTTTGGACTGTGGGAGGAAGCTGGAGTACCTGGTGAGAACCCACACATGCACGGGGAGAACATGCAAACTCCATGCAGAAAGACCCCAGGCCAGGAATTGAACCCAGGACCTTCTTGCTGCAAGGCAACAGTGCTACCAACTGCACCACCGTGCAGCCCCTACTTATGATATTTTTATTCCTTAATTCCTGTATTTATTAATACGTACATCAGAAAAAATAGAATAGGCAGGCTAGAATGTATAAGCTTGAACACTTGTGAGTTTGAGCTACAATAATTACTTGTTGCTACAATCAGAATCATCAGAATCTGACTGCAGCGGGTCGCACAATTCTGTCCACCTAAAATATCCTGCCCCCCTGCGTTGGCTTACAGCAGCCAAAGAGAGTTAAATCAGACTCTGTAATCATCAGATGTAGTAGCAGAGAGCGCCGTTGAGTCTGTCCAGCTGAAACATTCAGTCATATTCTGATGACTGTTTTCAGAAAGGTCATCATACTGGATATTAAATCTTAGTAATCAGAACTGACATTCTGACTCTTCAGAGTATGAAAACTATCATTTGAACACTGACAAATGAATGCCCCCTGAAATGTAGCAGGCTACATTAATTTCAAAAACTTCTACGTTTTGAGTCAAATGCGTTAGTTTAATTGATGTATTTGGCTAAATCTGTCCTTTATTAGATAAACCAGTTGTCATGACTTCTATTTGTGGTTTTTTGTAGCAAGGATGATGTAAAATTAGACAATTTTCCTAATAAAACTGTTGGGAGAAAAGAGTGAGCTAGAGGGACCGCTGCTGCAGCCAAACATTTGTAATCTGTAGTTACTTAGACACCAGCAGACATAATCTCACTCTGAACTTTTCATGAAACTTGAGAGCTCTGCCCTATCATCAAAAGTCTCCAGTCACTGAAAGTACAACACAAACCAGAAGCTAAATGTTTGTATTATGTCAGATGATATTAGGTATTACATTAGATGAAACCCACTTCGGTATCATTATTAGAGCTGATCTCCCTAAATGGGCAAATATCAGCCAGGTCTCCACATTTAATTACCTGCACAATATTCTTAATAACTGATTTACTCTAACTAGCTTGACCAGGAAATATAAATAAATATACAGTCCAAGGAAAGAACATCTCTGCAACAGAGACAAAACATAGCTTTTAGATTAGTCTCATATGAAAGCTCCCAATTATCTCTTTTCACCATATTACTAATATTATGACTATAGTAGATATAATCATACACTATAAAATAAATTCACAAGGCCCCTAATTTCCTTTAACTTAAATTTTACTTTCTTGGAACTTTGAGGGGACTTTCTAGACCTCTCTAGTTCTTACTAATTACTTTTCAAATCTAATGAGATACTTTCATGGAACTTTAAAAGATAAGTCTCAGAAAGCGGGGGTTCGCCTTACAACCAGGGTCGCCCTATAGTATATGTATATATATCTACAGATATATATATATATCTCTCTCTCTCTATATATATAGAGATATATATATATATATATATATAACATCTTTTAACATATTTTAAAGGTCTCAGATCATTACACAGTTGAATAATTTAATTGGGGAATTTAATTAAAATTTGAATCAAATATGTAGTAAAATCACACATAAAAGTTTGTATTTTGTTTGTTTTGTGTCAGCAGACAAACAGTCTTTGTGTTTGGGCTACTACTACCCCACTACTGCAAGGACAATTACTAAAAAAAGTATAAAGATGAGTTTTTGTAACTTAAATATTAGTTTTACGTTTTTCTTCACAAACAGGTTTGAACTGTTTCAAAAAAAGGCCTTGTTAGTATGGTCCATGAGCGCTTCAAGAATGTTCCTACTAAGTTCAAGAAAGTAATCTTGAAGTTAAGAAAAGCCACCTCTAAGTTCTGGTCAGTAACGTTTATGTTCCTGGGCTAGATTATGTATATTTAATCTTAATGTAAATAAAAGAGGGGTTCGGAAGAAACGATATTTCTCTCTTTACTTACCATGAGACACTGACTTGATCTCCATGGTCTTGGGGATCTTCTCATCACGTGACCATCCTGCACTCTTCCTGCTCACCTGGGACTTGAATAAGGTGTTCACCAGGGTGGACTTTCCAAGGCCGCTGTGACCTGAGAGGGATTTAATGGAAGTTGGAAATTGAAGAAGCTAAAGATGAGATGGGGTAAATTGAGAGAAATTGGATCTACTGTGACATACCAACAACCATGATATTGAAGTCAAAACCAGTCTTCATGGTCTTCTTCCTCATCTGTTCAATGATGGTGTCAATACCAATGTAACCAAGCAGAGTGGAGCCCCCACCGGTGCTGTGGGAGCCTCCATGACCATGACCCACACTGTGAGCTGGAGCATGACCCCCAGTGTGACCACCGCCGTGGCCCACACTGTGACTGCCAGCATGGCTTGGACCATGACTTCCGATGGGAACTGGAATAGCACTTGTAGGGGGAGCAACAATGCCACCTCCTCCAACACCTGGGCCCTGGGGTGGAAAAGGACTAGAAGGGGAGTGAGCTCCCACATTTGGGGGCTTGGCAGGGACAGCTGGCTTGGGTTTAACCTCTGGTGGAACTATGTCTGACATGTCTGCAGAGATGGAGAAAGACAAAAATAAATGACACGTGAAGAAATTACTAAGAAGTAGGCCAGTAGAGCAGCTAAGGCTTCCTGTCCCCATAGTTGCTCTATATTGAAGAAATGGGCTTTTGCAGCCAGCTTAAAGCTTAAACCATCATAGGCTTCAAGCTGATATGCACTTCAACAAGTCCAACTTTGAATGGCTAAAGATGAAAAGAAGGTTTTGGAATAGCCTAGTCAAAGTCCAGAATTAAATCTGACCAAGATGCATTTGCAGAAACAGCTTATACCTCTAAGTGAGCCCCTGAAAAGTTTGTTTTTGGGACCAAATCCCTCCAACACAGAGACAGCTGGCAAAGAATAAAGAGGATCGGGCAAAATCAGATCAGCTTCAGTATCTTACAACATTAGAAGTGGACTTCAGTTTTCTAATAGCATGAAATAATGTTACTGGAGGACAGTAACAGCATAAACAAGAGTTTATGTTAGAGAGGGACAACCAAGAGTGGAGCTGTTTGGAGGTGCCTATTGTAGAGCTCAGATAAAAGACCAAATGATTACTCATTCTCAATGCACCACATTTTGTTATGAAACAGCCTGGTATTTGAGCAGTCTATGATGTAGCCTATAATGTGATTCACTCTAACATTGTTTCCAAGGTCTTTGGAAGAGAAACCCACAGCAACATAGACCCTTCAGTGTACCTAACAATGTACATGAGGTGCTTTTGAACAACCCTTTCCATGGCAGATCCTCCTGGAGTGTTTGCTGCTACAAAACTCAATCCTAAGCCCTCTTTCAGATCATCCTTTTTTCAACTTGTCTTATACAGGTCCTTCTCAAAATATTAGCATATTGTGATAAAGTTCATTATTTTCCATAATGTCATGATGAAAATTTAACATTCATATATTTTAGATTCATTGCACACTAACTGAAATATTTCAGG
>JAHUTJ010033551.1:0-27396 GCA_036250325.1 Characodon lateralis
CTTTTAGAATCCATCCGTTTAACCAACTTCTGTTCCTCTCTGTATTCAAGTGTTTTCTTAATAGCAGTTTTCATTATTAACAGCTGACTTTCTATGGTTTTCCATGAATCATTATGTTCTTTTGCACTGATATCCATTTCTCTATTAAATTCACTTTCCATCTTATGACAACTACTATGCTTTTTTCTAAAAGATATATTTTTAATGCGTTATCTCAGTCACTCACTCATTCAGTTTTGACCAACTTTCAAGACACCAGAACACATTCAACCCCCAGAAGCCTGTTTTTAGTGGCCAATGTGTGTGTGTGTCTCACAGCTCATGGACTTAAACTATAAATCTTATCTAATTTTTGCCAGAGTGTTTGTGTCCAGCTTATTCACTCTAACAAGTCTGTTGTTGGTTTATTTTTACCCAACTTTATAGCTCATTAATTTTTAACCCTAACAAAGTCTGTTTGTTGGTTTATTTATACCAACTAACAGCTCATGGCCGGTCTTACAATTATACTAACTTCTGTTTACGGCTCTTTAAGAAAAACGTCTCAAACTCATAGAACTTTTCTATCTTATGGTGTTATTTCCACCGCTTATATTGTTCCTTCTGTGTTTATGTGTTTATAATCTAAGTTTTCACAGAGAAATATTTCGTTACTCATCAAAAACAGCAATCAGCCGTCTGTCTTTTCGTTGTCACCGTTCGGTTTCCAGACAGAAAGCTGCAATCAGTCACCTGCTATGAGAGCCGCGCTGCTCTCCAGTCATACACAAATTTTCACTCACTCCGCCTAATAATGTCTGTAACACAGATTATTTCCTCTGCGCACAGCTCATGAGTTTTTTACCAAAAAGCCTGATCTTGCTGAATTCCAGCTCACAGTTCATTTATTTTATCACAAACCTGATCTTGTTGGATTATTTCCTCCAACTCACAGTTTATCACTTCACAGGACTTATTCTCAGACTATGTGTTTGTGCTTTTATTACGTCTGAGGCAGAACTCACGTAAAACACGGCATTCACACCGTGTGTTTTGCCTGATCTTAGTGTATTTACTTTTCTGTAGAATTTGGGGTTTCTCACTCTCCCCGGGCCTCAAACCCAGCTAACAGTAGCCCCCCGTCGAGGATGTACTCTGAACCGCCACGTTCGAGAAACTACTATATTTTCCACACAATACCATTTTCTGTAGAATTTGGGGTTTCTCACTCTCCCCGGGCCTCAAACCCAGCTAACAGTAGCCCCCCGTCGAACACGTACTCTGAACCGCCACGTTCGAGAAACTACTATATTTTCCACACAATACGACCACTAAGTCTTGTAATACTCTTAAAATGACATCTTATTCACCAGTTTAAAACAACCTCCTATTCACCTGTTTAAATCCTAGTCAACATTTATAACACTCTTTTTCTTAAGTTTTGGAAGACTCAGACTTACTTAGACATCAGACACAATGTTAATTTAGCCTATCGAAAATCCAAAAGCAGAGTTTTAATAAACAGGTTTTGCTTACCTGTTCTGTAGTTTTGGCCAGCCCGTGTCTGATGTCTGTCAGTCCTCGTCAGTGGTCCGAATTTCTTTCGCCTGTTGTTCCAAATCCCGGACGAGCCCCCAATTGTTGAAGCCGTCTCTGCTTCCCCGGATCCGTTGATTTGGATACAGGTTTCAAAAGAGTGAAATAAACACAAGTACCATCAGCTTAGGTTCGCCTCTGCACAGAGTGAGAGGAAGAGACTCCAGCCAAGTATCTGTGAGCTCATCTCTGCTCAACTCTCCATTTCCAGCTTGTTTTATTCAGTCTCAAGGGTGTGTTCACATTACATACATCATGTCACACATGTATAACATAACATAACAGTCCCTTAGGTCCAAATAAGGAATACTTCTAGTTGTTTCTTATAGCAAACTCATCCTCCCCTATCTCTGGCCTTCCCTGTACTCTTCTAATTTATGACCTTGCATTCTCTATGCTTCTCTCCCTAGGTTTTTACTCCCCTAAGGCCCTTATATGCTTCACTCCCAGTTACACACAAAGATGGTTTGTACTCTACACTGTGTATCAAACTAACAATAAATACATTTTAGAGATGCCACTGTAGTAACTTCAAGAAAGTTTTATTTTAGCAACAGTGGGAATAGTTGTTACTTTACAAAATAAAAGTAGATAGATCATGTTATAGTCTTTTGTGTACAATTGTCATGTGAATTTTTATGTAAATACTCATAAAAGATACTGTAGTATTTTTACTCAAGGTTATTATATTGAGAATGTCCTACTGTCCCATGTTACAACCAGCTTAGCAGCTTATCTTCAGACTGCAACATTTTAAACAGTTGGTGGTTAGGATAATGTCCAACCAGGTTTTGGACGTTAACCAACCATAGTTAATCACACAGGAATCATAATCTTTACAAAACATGTGTTGTAGTTTGTTTACCACAGTTTCAACCCTGGTCCTCAAGGCACATTGCCCTGCATGTTTCGGTGGTTTCCCTGCTTTAACACACCTGATTGAGATAAGGGCAGTTCAGCAAAAGCCTGGTAATCAACCATCAACTGAAATCAGGTGTGCTGAAGCAGGGAAACATCTAAAACATGCAGGACAGTGTGGCTGGAGGACCAGGGTTAAAAAATAATGGTTTACCATATGTAACAAAAAACATCACAATCTGCTTTTCAATTTTATTGTAAATCTTAATTTGACTGGGTTCAATTTGACTGGGTTCAATTTTCCCTTACAACCAATCAACTTCCACATGCTTTGTGTGTAATTTGGAGAAAAAAGTAAAGAACAGAATGGAATATTGAGAAGCATGGCTAATGTGCTCAAAATATGAATATTTGTGTCATGGTCTTGGTGTGTGTGTGTGTGTGTGTGTGTGTGTTTCCCTACAAGAGGAGGAGATCTTGGGGACGGGGCTGTGGTTTCAGGTGCCTGACTGCACACCTGCCTGCTATCCCCTCGTCAGGTTGTGGGAACTATAAGGGCCAGTAAGAGAGTCCATCTTCCCCTGATGCCTAACCTATCTTGTTTCTGTTTCCCTGTAAGAAGCCTTGTGCCAACTCTGGAGTCCTCCTTGGCACAAACTCTCAAAGACAGTCTTCTTTTGGACCAGCACCCACAATTGCAAGGTGCCCCTTCATTCCTTCAACTGTCTGCCTGTCTGCTATCCAACAGTCTCCTCTTGGCACCCAAAGGATCCTTCTTTGCCTTGCTCCTGCCACAAACTCTGGAGGCCACGTACCACACCTCACTCCACTGCCAGGTTCAACCTCCTCCACAAACACTATCTTTCCATCCAACCACAGTAAGCTCTATACTGTTTATCAACAGTTTGGATTCAATCATGCTATTACTCCATTTCCTTGAACTAACTGTATTCTCCATCTACAGATCCAGTCGAACCTTAATTGCCGAAGCCCTGCAACAAATTTACTGTCTTAATTATTTGAAGTGTCATTTTAGTTGTTTTCCGATTTCACTCATGCAGAAAACACTCAGAAAGAAGTAGAAGTTTAAAGCGTTTATTTTGCCACAGGATCGGAGGGGGTGTGAACCGGGACAGGAACTTCTCTGCTGCATGGAGAGGCAAACAGGTAAGTGGTGGATTTCAGTAAGAAAGATTTGTTATGCTTGGTTATCGTACAGTTTGCAGTAGTGGATGGTCCGTCGGGAGGAATAACATTCCGGGTCTGGTAAGCGTTTAGTGAGCCTGGGTTACGTAGATTCTGCAGATCTTCCTTTCTGGAATCAGAGCTTAGATCTGGTGCTTCTTCTTTGGGACGGATTCCGGAGGTGCCACTCGCGGGATGGTGGACAGGGTTCGCTTGGTGGAAGCTGGAGGTAAGGAGTTCAGTTGCTGCAAGCTGGAACTTGACTTGGGATCCAAACTTGAAGTCTTGGAAGGCATGGTCGGGTAAGTTCTCCAAAGGAGCCTGAGCTTGGTCTAGAAGCTGAACCTGAAAATAAGTGAGGACAAAAATTGTTTGAGTCTTGGTTCCTCATAAACATGGAGAAAACCAATAATTTGGCCGGTGGAATGTTACCGCAAAGGCAAAACACTCAGTGTTGGCAGCATGCCCGTTTTTAAACCTCCCAGCTGATGATGGTGATAAGAAACACCTATCACCTCAACCTGCAGAGCTCAAGCAGCACCTAGGGGTGAGGTACCGTTAATAGCTGGCAAAAACAAAGTCAACAACTTCCAGACCCCGAAATTAAGAATAAAAACACCCCTTTACCTTTTATTCTGAGTCCCGTTTCGGATTCTGTATGTGGGTCAGAAAAATACTTCCATGTCAATTGGTGCTTTTCTTAATTTGTGTTTTTAATGAATTTATTCTATAGTGGTTTACTTGTATCAAACAGCTGCATAAACACACATCAAGCATATATTGAGAACATTCAATGGGATTCTGGACAACTTGGAAACAAAGAACAAACGAGGAGGACAAGGCCAGAAGAACCAGATCTGGTTTTCAATAAACAACTATATATCCTGCTGTCACCTGCAAAACAACTGCAACATCCAACATAACTGCCAGAAAGAATTGGCAAGCAGATAGAGAGAAAATGGATCTCCTCGAACCAGCAAGCTCAACAATAGGTGCACATGAAACATGATCACCAATACGTTAAAAATTACATAAAGACCAAAATGCTTAGTTACTGAGCAGATGAACATTAAAATGCAGTACATAATTTAGTCTTACATATGGCACAAAAATAAGTCCATCCCTTTGTTTATACATATAGTGTTTCATGTAGAACAATGTGGATTTGTATGTTGTCTGTCTGACTGCTGTGCTGGCATTTTACACAAGGAATATGAACCAGGTTGGAAGATTATCATGATCACCAACTTTTTCGGCCTCTGCATCAACACCATGGCTCGTAGATCATTAGACTCTGAACTCCCAGCAGTTGGAACCCTCCCTCTTTTGGAGCTGTATTTGTCATGGAGAAACTTCATCTGATGGTAATTCATAATCTTCTTTAGAATTTCTTAAAAGTCGCTCAGTCAGTGTAGTGTTAACTAAAACAAATCATCCAGGAACTTAAAATATGTGTCATCTCTTACTGTTTACAACTATTCCAGCAACCTCCTTGTGACTCCCTTTTTACATCAGTGACCCAGATGTTCACTAAACTGAAACACTAAGGGTATCTTATGCAAACATTTTAAAAACTTTGGTTTTTGGTGAAATCCTGCTTTGAAAATTCATACTTTGTGTATACTGCTGGTACTGTTTACAATAATTGCCTGTGTTTTTTTATTGCAGGGAAGAAAAACGAAAATTTCCTTAAATAGAAGAGTGCTAAAAAGGTAACCATGGTTGCCTTATTTTTTTGCTACATAAATTCAGTTAAAGTTACTGGACATGCAGCATGCTTATTTTAACCCAACGTGCAGGATTTAGTGGCTGTGCTCTGAAATCATTTATTAGCTGCACCATCTCTGAAGTCTCTGACTCTGAAGTTGTCTGAAGGATTCTGGCTGGTTAATGAATTTCCACTGCTGTGTTTAACTTTGTTCATATTATTATCAGTTGATTTTGAGGTAAAAAACAACACAGCGAGCTGCAAACAATGGAATACTTTTGCCATGTAAAACAGCTGGAAGTCCCTGTAATGAATGAAGCAGAAGCACAATAAGACAGGCAGCCACCATCTCGGTTTCTCCAGTAATCTGGTGCATGCAACTATTTCATGACTCCAAAACACAAAACTTTTTCTTTCGGTGCTAAGAAAAGCCAACAAAAGCCTTAACTGTTTTTCATTTATATTTAGACTTCAAAACATGCGTCCATATGTTCAAATGACAAAGGAATGTGCCATGTGAGCAAAAAAAAAAAAAGTGCATCTATCAGTGATACTGTTAACAAAGGGGCAGTCATTTATGCCTATAGCAATTTAAACCACTCCATTAAATCACTTCCCTCGGTGATAGATCTTTGTGAGTGTAGATTTACTGACATGTGAATCCCGAAGGCTTAACGTGCAGAGCAGCTAATGAAGTTGGGAATTTAGTTGATAAGGGAAAAAAAAAAACGGTGACTGAATAAACCCTAATAAAGTTAGTGCATAAAAAGTTTAACTTAAATTACATGGTGTATAAAAGACAATGTTTGAATGAAAAAAAAATAGTATTGTACTCATGACTTGGTTGGGGCTCCTCTTGCATGAATCATAGCATCAATGTGGCATGTTATGGAGCTGATCAACCTTTGACTTTGCTGAGTTGTTAATGAAGCCCAGGTTGTTGCAAAAGGTACTAGGAGCTCATATGCATTGTTTGATCTAGTGTCTCTCATCTTCATCTTGACAATACGTGAGATAACTACAGGGTTTACGTCAGGTTAGTTTGCTGGCCAATATAGAACAGTGATGGCACAGTCATTACAGCAGATATTGGTATTGTTGTGGTGCTCAAAGCTGGTTTGGTTTCAATTTCAAGGCCAAGTCTTTCAAAAACCTGGCTGCATTTGAATGGAAACATTAAAGGTCTTTCTTTAAAAATGTCAACACTGCCACTTGTATCCCTAGGTACTATGGCTGATGAGAAAAGTGGGCGAACAAGAAGTAGTACTCTCAATATATGCATTTTTTTCTGTCTGTAAAATATGCAGAACAAAGAACGCTAAGTGAATTCAGTCCTCCACCTCCACCTGTCTCCTCCACTCACTCTACCTGCAGCTAATGTGAGGTCAGTTAATGTTTAGCTGGATATATGCACCCTTCAGAGTTTGCTAGTTTATCTGTTCAAATTGTAATTACCTTGTCAGATTTATTGGACAAGTAGTAAGCAGTTGAGGATTTACACACAGTTTGTTTACACACAAGTTTGGGTTTGACCAAATGTTGTGGCAGTCCACCAACAGTAACTGAAAGTTACACACACTATATCAAAGAAATAATCTGCAGCCCTCATAGGTCAACTTGCTAATTAGCTGCCAAAGCATGATTTTCTTAAATGTTTGCAGCAACAACTACATTATTATGATTACAGAAATCATTACAAAATGGTCTCTCAGTGCTTTGGTCTGGGACTTTGTCTCGCCTTCCTCAGAGTCTTGGCCTTATCTGATCTTAACTCAGTCTTGGGTTAGATGATCTTGACTACAACAATAGGCATTGGTACTGCTGGCTTTGTGGATTGTAGGTGCCAAGTCCTGCTGAAAAATTTAATTAGCCTCTATAAACCTTGTCAGCACAGCATGAAGTGCTATAGGAATTCCTGGTACATGGCTGTACTGACTTAATAAAACACAGTGGACCAATACCAGGAGATGCTACGGCTCAACAAATCAACACTGATTGTTAAAAGTTCAAAGTAGACCACCAGCTTAGGTTTTGTGCCACTCCATTCCTCCTCCAGATTCTGGGACCTTCATTTTTAAATGAAATGGAAAATATACTTTCATCTTGAAATGAGAACTTTGGTCCACCGAGTAAAATGGAAAAAGTCTGCCTGATAGAAATTCATAATCTTCTTTGGATTATGTTGAAATCACTTGTCCAGCATAGTGTTAAAACTGGTGAGAAAATGTCATTATCCCTGATGAAATGAGCTTTATACCGACATGGTCTGAAGGACAACTCAGACAGGAAGAAACCACTACTCCAAAAGCAAAATAAAAAAAAACAGATTACCATTTGAAAATGTACACTGGGACAAATATTTTAATTTTTGGAGTAATACCTTGTGGTTTGATAAACTTAAACTGCAGTGTTTGGCCATGTGACCATTGATAATTTGGTGGAATAAAGAGGAAGCTTGTAAGCCCTAGTACATCATCCCAACTATAAAGTGTGGGGGTGGATGTTGTATAAGTGTTTTGCTGCAAGAGGTACTGTTATATTTCTCAAAATAGATGGGATCATAGAGAAAGACCATTATGTGGAAAATATTGAAGCCACATCTGAAGACATCCCCTTAGATGTTAAATCTTGGACAAAAATGTTTATTCCTGAAGGACAATAATCGTAAGCATACTACTAAATTATTTGCAAAATGCTTAAGCACAACAAAGTAGCTCTGATCATAATCACAAAGAAAACCTGTGGGCGGAGCTGAAAAGGTCTATCAGGGACAAAATTCCAGAAAACGTTTTGGAGCCGACCATGAAAGGATGCTTAAATAGATTTGACTGAATCATAAAGGACCTGGAGCAGTTCAATTGACAGTAATTGAAGCCAATCTCTGACTGATTCAGCTCATAATCATTTGACTGTTTGGGGACCTTCATAGGTTGTGTATAGGGCATTAATAGGGCATTGAACTTTATTTACAAAATGGCTCAGGTGTTTATCGATATGAATAATCATGACATGTGATCAGAGCAAAAATAACATACAGCTTCCTAACAGTACAGCAGTTTGATGTTTTAGTATTAGACCCAATTAGCCAAAGGCTGGTTATCACTATCAAGGTTTTCAAAAGATGCGTTCTCAAAACCACATTTTTTTCATTGTTCAGTTTCAATGGTTTAAACTCCATTTTCACTGGTCTTTCGCTTTTGTTCAAGGATTGATACACAACAAATTTGCATAAAAACACATTAATCTCTGGGAAACAGAATCTGTATACTTCCTGAACAGTATGATAGCTGGAAATTCCCACATTTAAAAAAAAAAATCTGTATACAATTGCATTAACAAATAAATGTGCCACCTTTAGGCACCTGAAAATTGTACCTGAAAATGAACCAAACTCTCCTCCTGATACCTTGGCTGATTTCTTTTTGTTTCTTGATGATGTTATGCAGGGAAACAGTGTGTTGCCATAAAATATGTGTACAGATGTGCCTCCATTTGACTCAAACATTGTGAATTAACCAATAAGAAGCTTACAAAGCCATACCATAATTATTTCAGGTTTTCTAAATAGTAATGTTAGACATATTACAGCTACAGTATGCATGTATTAGAATGAAAAAGCAATACAAAGAATACATTTTCTCTTTTACCTAAAACAGTACAAATTTCTTCTGATGTCAGACACCAAAATTATGTGTCCTTTTATACCTGCCTCATACCCAGAATTTCACCTGTTTAAAGGTCAGGAAGGTCCATCTATAGTGGACACCTGGACTTTACCCTGCATGGGTGGGTTTTCTCTGGGTACTCTGGATACTTGCTGTGTTGGGTTAATTGTGTACTCTAAATTGGCTTTAGATGGCATTGTATGCATGTAAAGTTGTCTATTTAGTGTGTCTATGTGGTGGCCCTTTGGCCAACTTGTAGCCTGTCCAAGGTGTAACCCTGTAATCACATGTGCTTCTGGATGCTATAAAAATGACAATTCAATTCAATGCAAAAATACTTTATTAATCCCAGAGGGAAATTAAATGTTGTTGTAGCTCATTTTATGCAGCTTTCTTCAAAGAGCCGTTGTAGATGCTGATAGTGGTCAGGAAGCATCTCCTGTAGCAGTCTAAATGCAGCAGATCTGAAGAAATCTCTGACTGAAGACACTATGTTGTTGTACGACACTTTCATAAAAAGGATGCAACAACTTCCATGACGTTTAACATGATAGAACGAGAATGTTACATTGGTACTGAAAAAGTCAATATCGTGCGTCAAATGCCATCTGTCAAAACTCTGCTTTGTCAGGGTTATGGTTTGTGTGTGTGTGTGTTTTTGTGTTTCCAACATTGTGTTCAGTTTCCCAGATGGTGCTGGAGTTCTCAGGTACACTGGTGGACAAGTGCGTCTTGTTCTGCTGATTGCTTGGAGGACCTTTTAAGCAGGAGGCTGCCAGCATTTCGATGCGAGAGTGTTTGCCTACAGTGGTAACGATCTCAGCCACCTCTAGACTAAGCTTTGTTTTTTTTGTGCTCCTTGTAACCTTGTTTATGCTCCTTCGCAGGCTGAGAACCTGATTCTTGGAATTACTGCCTCAGAAGACTCTGTGGCTAAAAACTACCTACAGACTTCGCTTCCTGAATTATTGTCTTCAACTGGATTTCGCTCTGGCTGGCAGCCATCCTGATTCCTTCGTTTCTCTGCATCTGGACATTAAGCGTATCCTGTCCACCCTCCTACGTAAGCCATTACAACTTGGATTACCTCACGGTTTTTTGCTCCACCTCAAAACAGCACTAGAAGAAAACATCAAGACGAACACTGCTTATATGGACCTTATATGTGCTCCTTGTAACCTTGTTTATGCTCCTTCGCAGGCTGAGAACCTGATTCTTGGAATTATTGCCTCAGAAGACTCTGTGGCTAAAAACTACCTACAGACTTCGCTTCCTGAATTATTGTCTTCGACTGGATTTCGCTCTGGCTGGCAGCCATCCTGATTCCTTCGTTTCTCTGCATCTGGACATTAAGTGTATCCTGTCCACCCTCCTACGTAAGCCATTACAACTTGGATTACCTGACGGTTTTTTGCTCCACCTCAAAACAGCACCAGAAGAAAACATCAAGACGAACACTGCTTATATGGACCCTGAAACCCTCAACCCCTGGCGACCTGACTACGTCAAACTAGTAAGCCATTCACTATCCCAGCTCAGAGTTTTTGTCACTAGTTTTTCATCTTATTTCAGTCCCTAGTCTCACCAGTTCTCTTCCCTTTCTTTCCATACAGTTGGAGATTTACCCATTCTTGTTCCTGATTATTAGTCACTCAATAATCATTTTACTGATTTTCGTTCGCTGGAGTGTCCTTCTGTATGTGGGTCAGAGCTGTTTCGAACACAATGACAGAACACTCTTGCCAACCAGACCCAGCAGAGGCACTCCACAGAACACTTTCTGAACACACTAATCAAATGCAATTTCATGATTCTTCTCTCCGTTCCCTTTCAGGGCAACAACGACAAACAAACCAACAGTTAGAACAGATAACCACCATGTTACAACAGACTTTAAATACTCAGTCCACCATACAGGTAGATGGCGCTGCCGCACCGCCAGAGTCTCGACAACTTCCGCATTCCCGTAACATCACCTCCCCTAACTCAGAAGTTTTCTGGTGAGGTGGGTAATTGTAAAGGGTTCTTGCTACAGTGTAACCTAGTTTTTGACCATTCTCCCCATTCGTTTCCCCATGATGACGTAAAGATTTCATATATTATTGGTTTACTATCAGGCAAGGCTTTACAGTGGGCTGAAGCCCGTTTCTCCGATTGCAGAGATTTTGGTGTTTCTTTTGTGGATCTTGTTAAGGAGTTTAGACAGACTTTTAGAAGATAAATCAAGTATTGGCCAACAGTTGAGAGCTTTAAAGAAACATAATAGGCCACTCAAGGAGTTTTCCATTGAATTGCGTACCCTATGTGTTGCCTCTGGTTGGAATAATGATGCATTAAAGACATAGACGCTTTAGACGATGCCCTAAAGGATGAATTAGCCTTGGTGGATGAATCCCCCACATTAGATGAAGTGATTATCTTGGCAACTAGAGTTGACAATAGACTAAGAGAAAGAAGAGCCAGAGCCTTGAGATCCAGACCTTTAGGGACAACAAATTTTTCACCCTGCGTTAAAACACCATCTCAGCAATCCACTTCTGATCCTGAGCTTATGTTGTTGGGACGAACCTGTCTTTTGTTTGAGGAGAAACAGAGACGTAAACTAACCAGACAGTGTTTTTACTGTGGCTCACCAGATCATTATGTAGTTAACTGCCCCATGGTTCGCAGGTCGTCAAAAGACAGGGTCCACCAACTGTAAAAGGGGGGTTGGTGGACAATTCACAGATTGTTAAGGCCCCTAGATTCAGCTTACCAGCTACCATCATAGTAGATCAACATACTTTGCCCTTATCTGCTTTAATTGATTCTGGATGTGAGCAGAACTTGATAGATTCCAAGCTGGTAGCTCAGGCAGGGATTGAGGTAGAGTCCCTCACTTCACCATGTTCCGTCTTAGCTTTAGACGGGAGAGGACTGCAGAAAATAACTCAACGCACCAAGCCACTATAACTTCTGCTGTCAGGTAATCATAGGGAAATTATCTTTTTTTTGTGTTTCCAGTATCTCAAAGTGCCATTGAGCTAAGTTTTCCCTGGTTACAGGAACATAATCCTCATTTGGATTGGTCCAGTTGTCGTGTATAGTCTTGGTCCACTTTATCAAAAACTATAGCCTGACAGCCGCTCCACTCACTGCACTAACTTCTTCCAAGGTCACCTTTTCCTGAACAACTGAAGCCGATGTGGCTTTTCAGGCTCTAAAGGAGAGGTTCTCTCAAGCCCCCATCTTAGTACACCCAGACTTTTCAAAACAATTAATCTTGGAGGTCGATGCTTCTGACATCGGTGTGGCTGCTGTCCTGTCCCAGAACTCTGAGGATGGGAGACTACATCTGTGTGCTTTATTTTCCCGCAGATTCAGCAGCGGCGAAAGAAATTTCGATGTGGGGGACCGAGAACTACTGGGCATAAAACTAGCTCTCGAGGCATGGCGCCATTGGCTAGAGGGGGCTGAGCATCCTATCCAAGTCTGAACTGACCATAAGAACCTGGCTTACCTTCAATCTGCCAAAAGACTCAATCCACGTCAGTCACGATGGTCCTTATTCTTCTCTCATTTTGATTTATGTATTTTTTTCAGACCCAGATCAAAGAACGCTAAACCTGATGCCCTCTCTAGACAGTTTGCTACTGATGACTTGGTGTAGGAGCCAGCTCCCATCCTGCCGCCCAGGTGGACGATAGGGGCACTCAGGTGGGAGATGGAGGACACCATTCTTAGGTCTCAACAACAGGAGCCGGATCCTGGCACTGGATCCACCAACCACATTTATGTTCCCTCCCAAGTCCGTTTTAGGCTTATTGACTGGCTTCATACAGCCAGGTTTTCGGCTCCTCCTCCATTGTCCAACCCCTGTATTTTATGTTATGTCTCTACCTGCGTTGAGCATCTAAGGACAGAAATTCTTAACACATTCGTCTTTGCAAAAAAACTTAAGCTAAGCAAGTTTGCCTAAAAAAACACCTATTATTATCAAATTTCAAGTCATGAGATATATTCTCAATTGGAAATAGGTCTAGACCTTTACTGGGACATTCAAAAACAGCAACGTCAGTCTAAATGAGAGTCCAGGAGCTTGTCTGTGGAAAAAAAATTCCTCTTTGGGACAATACAATCTAAAGTCTCTTGCAACCTCTAAAAGGTTTTCTTCCAGGATTTCCCTGTCGTCCCCAAACAATAATGCTTCCACCACCACGCTTTCCATTGGAATGGTGTTTTCATGGTAACGAGCATTGCTTTTTTGTTTTCTTCTTTGTTTCTTCCTGCATTTGTTTGTTGATTTCCCTCTGTGGCTTTTAAAAAACTGTAATCAGGACTTCGTGTGGCTTTCATTCAATAATCTTTTGCCTCTCTTCCAGAAAGGCCAGATTTGTGGAGTGCATGGCTTATAGTTCTGTAAATTTAGTTGGATGAATTATCACTGACTCACTAGCTCAAAAACCAGGGAATTTTAGTTGTTTTCCTTTTCATTATAAAATTCATGACACAAAGGGTACAATTTTTTTTATACCGGTTTTGAGGATGTTACCTCCTCTATCATGTCTTCCAACCTTGAGAAGGTCAGCTATAGGTAACAGCTTTTGAAGAGCAATATAAAGCTACTATTCCTCTTAGCTCTGTAAAAACAATCATCTGATCCCTTCTTGTTATCCTGCTAAAGGTAAATAGGAATGGATAGAAACTCGTGAAAACAAGGACTCAATTGTCTGTTTCTTTATCCTTTGGCATATAAACATCTCACGTGTGGCTTGCTGCTTTAGGCTGACCTCTATTCTGTGCTTTAACCACAGATAAGAAGATGGGGGAGAGTGGTGCTGACTTATTAATGTTCAACCAATAAAGGGCAAATACACAGCATGTTCAATCATGTGCTAGTTGTTAAATAAATACAAACAGCGCCGGTCAAAGTAAGTTTCTGTAAAATGTTGCAATCTTGATGCAACCTCATGTTTTGGTGTAAGAAAATTGCTGTTGAAGGTTGCATGAATAAATGTGATGTATTAAGTAATGTGCAAACTGCACATTACTTAATGCAGTACATGGCAAACTGCAAACCAGACTTCTTATGGCCTTCCTTCAATAATGGCTTCCTTCTGTTATTTTCTATCCCTTTTGCACTTCATGTTGAAATATCAAATGAAAATTTAAATAAAATACACTGACACTGGTGGTTATAAGATGACAAAAAACAAACAAGTTGAATGGGTATAAGATCTTTTGGAAGGAACCTTTTATTGAGACACTAAGCTAAGTGACTGATAGAGAACATAAATTAATCAGGTTGTCAGAAAAAAACCTTATGCTGTCTAAGAATGTTTTGTTCCTTGTATTTTCAAAATTTCTTAACTGAAATACCAGGCAGTGATAATCTTTTCATTTTGTTACTCAGTTTGTTCAGGATTAAATCAAAAGCTTACAAGGTTTTTAAAAAGGAGAAGAAATGCTGTTAGTCTCAGAATTTCTCTAGGTTGATTTTGTTCTCATCAGTGTCTCAGCTGCTAATTTATATGAATTTGTTGTCACCTCCCCACTGTTAATTTATTCTGCTATCTTGTCAATTTATCATTTGGAGCATGAGAAGCTTATTAAAATATTGTTGAGTTTGTGCCAAATGTTCTGTATGGAAGTAAAGCCGACAAAACTTTTATCTTCATTTAAATTAGGAGCACAGAATCAATGATGCTAAACACAATTTCTCACAAACAGGGAAATTAGTGAGTGCAGTTCATTGTTATTCTTAGAACAGAAAAAATGGTGATGGTAAATAAAAAAAGAGAAATCAGATTAACTTAGAAGGCTTAATTTTCTTCTGTAAAATAAGTTTTTCTTTGCCTGTTCAGTCCTCAATATTCCTCAAAATCAGGATGGACATTTGTTGCACTGGATGCATGTGGGAGCTGTGATTCAGCAATCATCGAGTGTGTCAAAACATCTTTGCTTATCAGGTGGTCACCTTTTTAAGGATGCAACAAAAACAGCCTTAAAGCCTGAGAAACTTATCAGCAGACAGTATCTGCCTTCTGTATTTGCACTTCGTACTCCCACCCTTATAACTGACCAATAACCAGTAAATGGACTGAACATCTCGCATAGTTTGTAATGACAGGCTTTGGTTCGCTTGGAAATTTCTGTGTGAAAAGAAAATGAATCACAAGTTAATAAACTTATCAACTGATTCAGACCAAATTAGATGAACTATAGGTGTGAAAATGCACTAAAAGCATTGGCAGCTACTGTTGTCATTGTCTTTAGGGTTAAGTAAATAAATTAGTCCATAGACTTTTTTTTCTTCCTGCCCTTTTCCAAACAAAATGTTTGGAAAATTGGCATTGTTGTTGCAGTCATGCTGTGTAGGACAGCAACTGTTTTTAACAATTTTCCTATCATTAAACACACCTCTTTGGTGGGTTTGGAGGGGAGCATCGCTTCACCACCAGTAGCTACATGGCTGTCATTACAGGGAAAACATAGAAAGGAGACGCAGCACACATGTAACAGCAATATCTGAACCTTACAAGCCAAACAAAGCCAAAGGTTAGAGGCACACTGTGGGAAAATTATGCAAGGGCTACTCAAACATCATAGTGATGCACCATTAATAACATTACTTATTCTCATGCTATGATATGCAGATGCTCTGTCTGTACCGATGAATATTCACTCACCTTGGTATGCTGAAAGGATATAGTGGCTCCTACAAAAGGGGGAAGCCAGTATATTTTCCAACTAATTGAGCTAATAATTTTTTGACCACTCATGGGCCGTATATGAGGCAGTGATCATTTAGTTTTGAGAAAATAAAAAAGTAACAAGATGGTGATGTCACAGCCTAACATCTTTATAGCTACAGGGGTTGGACAATGAAACTGAAACACCTGTCATTTTAGTGTGGGAGGTTTCATGGCTAAATTGGACCAGCCTGGTAGCCAGTCTTCATTGATTGCACATTGCACCAGTAAGAGCAGAGTNGACATACCAGAGTTCAAAAGAGGACAAATTGTTGGTGCATGTCTTCCTGGCGCAGCTGTGACCAAAACAGCAAGTCTTTGTGATGTATCAAGAGCCACGGTATCCAGAGTGAAGCATGGGGGTGGATCAGTGATGGTTTGG
This sequence comes from Characodon lateralis, assembly GCA_036250325.1. Lineage (NCBI taxonomy): Eukaryota > Metazoa > Chordata > Actinopteri > Cyprinodontiformes > Goodeidae > Characodon > Characodon lateralis. The sequence goes on from JAHUTJ010033551.1 coordinate 16,105, forward strand.
GCTGCCATATCATGGCATTCCCTTGGCCCAATACTTGTGCTATATGGGCGCATCACTGCCAAGGACTACCGAACCGTTCTTGAGGACCATGTGCATCCAATGGTTCAAAAATTTTATCCTGAAGGCGGTGCCGTGTATCAGGATGGCAATGCACCAATACACACAGCAACACTGTTGAAAGATTGGTTTGATGAACATGGATGTGAATTTGAACATCTCCCATGGCCTGCACAGTCACCAGATCTAAATATTATTGAGCCACTTTGGGGTGTTTTGGAGGAGCGAGTCAGGAAACGTTTTCCTCCACAGTATCACATAGTGACCTGGCCACTATCCTGCAAGAAGAATGGCTTAAAATCCCTCTGACCACTGTGCAGGACTTGTATATGTCATTCCCAAGACGAATTGACGCTGTATTGGCCGCAAAAGGAGGCCCTACACCATACTAACAAATTATTGTGGACTAAAACCATGTGTTTCAGTTTCATTGTCCAACCCCTGTACATTAAGACGATGTTTTGGCAAGATAAAACAGAGTGGTAGCAGTTAGCAAGTAAAAATGAGTAAAATCTAAACAGAAAATGCTAACAGCAGAGAAGGTTAGACAAGAACCACTTATTAGATCAAATGTTCATGCTGTCAAGAAAAAAAAAAAAAAAAACTATGGGATTTTTATTTCCAATAGCTGGATGCCAAAAAACTCTGAAGCTGTCAAGCATGGGTAAATAAAATGAGACTGCATGTATTTACTAGTTTTGAGGGTTAAAGTAGTCTTTTAGTAGAAAGCAACACATTTCATACTGGTCAGCACTATAGGCTTCCCAACTCCCCACCTTGAATCTGGATTTCTGCCTTTCATCCACTTCACCAAAACAACTAGTTAATCTATGAGCCCATTCTTAGGTTATATTTTACTTCAAGCCCAAAACATTATTATAAAGTTATCTAAAATGCACTTCAGCCTGATCCAATCTAGAATGTATGTTCGCAAAAATTTTTTAAATACAGTATTCAGTAATCAGTCATGTGAATTTATAGTAAGCCAATTATGTATATGCTGACTCTGCCAATTGTAGTGATAAAGCATCAGTGCTTTGTAGTCAGGTGACGGCACTTTGTCCAGGGAGTAAGGTTTCACAGTAAGTTACAAGGAAGGCAATGGACACCATGCAGGTATGACTTAATGTTAAGTAAATATCTGCTTTAGGATACATGTACAGTGCATTGCAAAATTGTTCACATTCCTTAGGGTGTTTTAAAGTTTCAGTGTTAGGTGCAATGACTGGCTGGCAAAGCCCTGACAGACAACCTTGATTGGTTCCAAATAGGCTTTCCAGCTACTGCTCCTGCACATCAAATCACCAGCTTTGTGTACTTGGCCTTTTTGCTTGAGTAAGCTTTTTTCTATCCCGTCTTCCCATGGGACAGTAAGTTCCAGCAGTGCCCCTTGCTTTGTATATGCTGATGGTATCACCATGTATGGGCGGAGTGAAGTGGACCTGGTGTGCTCTGGGAACTTAAGATGCCTTCCCAGATTAACTTGAGTCTTCCAGTTCCTTGTGGTTGTGAGTAGCCCTCCACTGGAACATGACTGTTGTTGAGCCTTCTTCCCAGCCCTGATGAAGGTATGGTTGGGGGTTGTCTGGTTCTTACTGTTGTGAATCGCTGTGGTACTTGTGTCCACCAGGGCTCTGAGGACCTGGTTGTGGCACCATCAGTAACTGCTATTCCCAAAAGCGACTGAGGATATGTTTCAAGGAACCTCTCTTTGGCACAGTTGACAGGCTGAAGTGTTGGCAAAAACCCACAGGTGCAAATTGGCTGGGCTTGGGAGAACATCATAAACGGACCTGATAAGAAACTTTCTGTGCTGTGGTTCAGTTCTCTAGAGCTTGGACCAAGGGACGCCTCCTTTTCTCTTGGCTTTGTCATAGAATGGTCTAAGGAAAGCTGCCCTGCCCAGCACTCCCAAATGCCAAATTGCCAACAGCAATGTTGTGTTGCAGCCGTGCCTCTGCTCTTTCCACCACCTGTTGTGCATTCCACTTCCTTTCGGTCTTAACAAGGATTTCTACTGAGGTGACTTTAAAATCTGAGGAATTGAGGTACATCATCACTTCCCTGGCATGAGTCATCTAGATTTCCTAAGGGAAATCCTAGTCACCTCCTGAGGAAGTGGCTGATGGTACTTTCCTGTGCCTCTACAGTTGTCATGACAACATCCTAGACAAGTGGCCACAGAAGTCTTAGCAGGACTCTGTGCTGGTACATCCAGGCTGTAAGGTATCCTAGGAGTCTCGACTTGTCAAGTGCATTAAGCCAGGTTGTTGGGTCATTCTTAGTTTGGTGGAGTGCATTTGTGTCTCTCGATGAGCTTTCAAACATCTTCCCTAGGCTCTTGACAGGTTTTCCTGTCACCGCTGAAATTTGTGTCTTTCCCAAGGCAAAGCGGAATCTATTGGTCACTGTGCCCTTCCTCAGGTCCATCAACCTGGACTTGGAGGACTTGAAGCTCATCCTCGCCCAAGATTTCAATCGCTCCAACCTAGGCACGAAGGTTCTTGTCATGCTTAGTTCGTCCATAAACACGGGGATTTGCCAGGTTCCAGATCTGGTCATCGTCCCTCTACATTCCAACGCAGCTAATAATAATCATGTTCATTGCCAAGGAGAAGAGTGGTACTGGGAATGTACAGCCAGCAATTATTCCCCTCTATAAATGCTGCCCGACAGATGTTGATAAACCTGATGGAACCCATAACTGGAAGTTGTTGTAGTAGTTCAGATTTTTTCAGATTGCTTCTGACACTTGTCAGTACTTTTTCAATAATCCTGTGTGGGATTGATCCATCGGCCTTTATTTGGTCTAGCCAGACTGCTGCAAGGTCTCCTCTGCTTTCATTTGCTTCACAGATCAGCTGTGTTACCACACCTGTGTTCTCTAGGTACTCAGGTACTCCCAGAACTATTCCTTTTGTAATGAGTTGTTGATGTATCCATTTTTCAGAAAGAACTCTGCTAGCTGTTGGGACACGATCCTTCGGAAGATCTTCCCTTCGACACTGAGCAGATAGATGATACGGAAATGCTTGATGGTACTAGAGTTTTCTTCTTTTGGTTTCCAGGCCCCGTCAGCATGCTTTCATTGTGCATCAACTTTTCATCTCTGTCAGATCCCTTTTAATATCTTTCAAAGTTGCACAAGTAGTCTTGGGCACTACTCATAGACTGTCACTACTTCCTTGACCTCCTTCAGGGTGAGCCCAGAGGTGTTAAACAGGACCATCGGTTCTGAAGGCTGACATGGACTGAGGACTTGCTCTCTTAAAGTGTCGCAGAACATAATGTTGAGATAGTGGTTGATCTACTCTGTAGAGCACTTTAGGTTTCCACTTTTCGTCTGTCCCAATAGTGTCCTGGTGAATCTAAATGTGTTGGAGATGAATGCCTTGAACTTTTGGGTGCTTTCCCACCCTCTCCTTAAGTGCAACTCAGCTCGCCTAAACGTGATGAGCCACCCTCTTAGGAATTCCCTGATGTCTTTCAGGGCAAATCTGTCCTCCCTTGCCGTTTTCAACTCAGACTTCAAAAACTTCAGTACTTGTCCCAATCAAGTAAATTTAAATCATTTTGGTCTGGTTAATCTTGAGACCTCTCAAGTTTTTGCACATGTTGCCACAGATACAGACTGTGGTCATTAACTTTTGTCCAGTTGCTTGGGTCATTGCCAGTAGGTTTGCCCTGTTGGGATTACTCATCCATCCCCCCTCTCAGGAATCACTAAGAGGTGTGGTCCTTTACAGAATCTCCAGCCTGGGGTACTACCCTTGCCGCCTCAATTTTCGTGCTATGAACTGTCTCTCCACTTGTCTCCATTTGGTTCATTTATGTCATCTAGTCTTTCCTGAATGCCGCTGGCTGCGGCAGATACAAAAAGTTTAATACACTTTCTGGTGCTACTTGGAGACATCTTCAGTGATGAACATAATAGGAACCAATAAAAACAACAGGGAGGTGAGGAATAAAGTTGTGGGGACGTTTAAAGCATAGCTAGACTATCAAACAATATCCCAAGCTTTGAACATCTCACACAGATCTATGGTCTAAAGATAGAGAATTACACAACTGCAAACCCTACAACACATGACAATCCACCTAAGCTACCAGGCCAGGCAAAGAGAGCATTAATTAGAGTGTAACTCTGTGGAGCTGCAGTGATCCAATATCTGGACAACTATTAAGGGTGCACTCCAAAAATATAACTTTTATGGAATAACTCCTGTCTGCAGTGTGAGAAAGGCCATGTGTATCCCACACAGCAAACATGTGTAACAAGGGGTTTTGGTCAGCTGAGACCATAACTAAACATTTTCTCCTACATGCAAAACCCATCATTCAGAACACATCATCTCAATTGTGAAACTTGGTGTTGGCAGGGTTATGCTGTGGGAATGCTTTTCTTCAGCAAGGACATGGAATCTGGTCAATAAATAACAAGCCTCAAAGAAAAAAAAGTTGTTAGAGACTGCAAAAGGGAGGTTCCACCGGGACAAAAACACTCAACATACAGTTGCTCATGACAAACATACAGACAGAGCTACAATGGAGTGGTTTAAGTAAAGGTTTATTAAAGTGTTAGCATGGCCCAGTCAAAGCTCTGACCTGAATCCAATTAAGAATTTGTGGCAAAGTTTAAAAATAGTTTTCTTTACAGACTCACTCTATCGAATCTGAGTGTGCTTGAGCCATTCAGAGGGTAAAAATCTCAGTCTTCAGATGAAAAAGACTTCCGGTTAAAGATGGTTGTACAAAGTATTGACTGATAGGATCTAAATACTGTCATGTCACGGAGCTGAGCACAGATTTGTGTGATGTGCTGGTGTGTTTTTTTCTCTCTCGCTCTTACTTTCCTCCTGCACAGTGCGGCAGGCAGGTGCAGCCTCACAGCTGCATATCATCAGGACTCATCAAGGCAGCCTTCTTTAGCAGATGGAACCCTGAAGGAGGCCTCAGATTGTTTACTCGCCCAGAGTGGTAATCAGGCCAGCAGACATAGCTCTGTTGTCTGATTGTCTGTTGTCCCAGAGTAACTCAGTTGTAGCCTCGACCTTGTTACTCACCTGAGTTTTCTGCTCCTTGTTTTAAAGTGATTCAGACCCTGAAGACCCAGACCTGGATTTTGTCCTGTCTGATGTATCATGCCCAAGTCTGCTGTTGGTTAAGGCACTTAACTGTGTTTTTTTCTACTGAAAGCCTCCTCCTGCCACCTGGAACCTGCTTGCTCAAGGAAGGTACTTACCACTTCCCCGGACCTCCTGCCTTTCGCCTCTCTGCCTGTCCACCCTCCAACATCTCACACCGCCACATGGAGAAAGGAACAACAGGGAGAAACGCACGCAACACCACCACCTGACCTGTCAACTTCGGTCTCCGTGACATTACTTGCCTCCTCCAGACATACTCCTTCAACCCACAACAGTAAGGCATACTTAACATCAGTTCAGGCTTCTTGTTCTCCTCTGCAATCCATACTCACCCATCTCTCTTCCTTAGTGAACCAACCCGAAAAAATCAAACCCCGAGCTACTCTGCTGTATTATCTTGTGTTTTAATAAACCTGTTAAACCATAACCCAGCCTCTGTAATTACTGCCTGGTCTACTGCCTGGTTTTCTGTTATGGCAAATACCAGGTACACTTTTCGGCTTTTAAAACTATTTGAAAACCATATACCCTTTTAATATGTGCTGTGCAGAAATCAGTGAACAAAATTAACTATTAGGGGGACTACACCAAGCCTTGTTTAGGTAGGAAAGTCACGTGGATGTGAAAACAAGATCCCAAAAACTGTTGCAAACAGTTAAGATATTTATCAAATTTGTTACTTGGCTTTTTCTGTTTTTCAGTATAACATGGTGCAAATGTCATTAATTATTTTTGCATCAATATATATTTTTTCAGTTTTACTTCAGTACAACTGGCTCAAATTTGTGTGTGTGTGTGAATTGAAGCTAAATAATACATTCCCCAGATGGTGAAATTGGTCACAGTCATAAATAATAATAATTAAAAGGTGTTGACATAATGCCCTGAAATGTTTAAGCACTGCTGCAATAAAGTTCTGACCTGTTCCAGCTTATTGCCACCTAACTACCTTGCCTACAGAGAAAGCCTCAGGGGCATTATAATGTCAGCACCATAGTTTAACTAGAATTGGAGAGGCGGCTGCTGAAAGTGTAGCATTTGTACCATTAAGCTCCATTCAAAGGGTGAGCCAGCAAAACTTTACTGCAAATCTGAACATCTGTAGCCAGGGACTGAGCTCCAAATCCAGTCTGATGAAATCAATAGTTGAAGAACTGATCATATTCTATCTGGTTACTTTATCTAAATTATTGACAAAGAACTGTGTTTCAGAGTAATGCAGTCAGAAAAAAATGTATTTAGGCAACAAGAAGGTTATTGCTTCAAGTCTCTACAGGAGCCTTACTGCAAAGAGGTTGCATGTTATCTGCATTGCTTATGGGGGGTTTGGAATTATGAAATGCATTGTTTTGCATATTTATCACTGTGTTGGTGCTGTGCTGGGCAGGTGATGAACATCTATGGCTCTTAAACTATACTTTTCATGCCATTCTTTTACTTCTCTCATATATTTCAAAATGTGTTTATCTCAATGCCATCTGGATAAAAATCAAAGCACATTACAAATTCAACAGGGCAATCATTTCGCTTGAAATATGTAGACAGTAGCTTCATCAAACATTTTTTTCCAGCCTACTTGTGTATGAGGGCCTATCCCAAAGGTGGGATAACTTCTTTGCTGAGAAAAAGTAACTTTTAGCTTCTTAAAAATATTTGAAAAATTTTAGAACACACAAAACATAACAAACTTGAGAAGAAAAAAACATGTTTAATATTCCTTTAACAAATGTTGTATTGTGCTTCATTACATTACATGACTTGCATATAAAGTGGGGAGAGGCAACAACTGTTGGCGCAATTAAAAGAAAATAGAAGAAGTTCAAGATGACGGTCAATCTCCCTCGGTCTGGGGCTCCATGCACATCTCACAGCGACATCCACGAAACCTGAAGGATCTGGAGAAGATCTGTATGGAGGAGTGGTCCAAAATCGCTACCTCGTCATGAACTACAGGAAAGATCTGATATCTGTAATTGCAAACAAAGTTTACTGTACCAAATATTAAGTTTTGTTTTTCTGATGTACCAAATACCTATGGCATGCAATAAAACGCTAATGACTTAAAAATCACAATGTGATTTTCTGGATTTTTATTTTAGATTTCGTCACTCACAGTTGAAGAGTACCTATGAAAAAAATTGAAGACCTCTACATGCTTTGCAAGTAAGAAAACCTGCAAAATCGGCAGTATGTCAAATACTTCTTGTCTGGGGCTTAAATGCCCCTGGTAGCGTCTCCCATGGCAAACAGGCTCTGGGTGACAGGTCAGATAAAGAGCGGTTCAAGGCACCTTCATGAGGACCACACAATCGAGGCCCGTGACGTTGTCCGGTACACCGGAGCCAGGGTCCCACCCAGGAGCCATGTCGGAACTTGTCGGAGAGAGCCTGGTGGCTGGGTTGCTCCAAGTGGGACCCAGCTGGAACAAGCCTGAACGAGAGACACAAACCCATCCCCCAGTGGGCCCTCCTCCTGCAGGGGGAACCATGAGGGACCAGTGCAAAGAGGATTGGGCAGCGGACGAAGGTGGAGACCTGGGTGGCCCGATCTCCGGATGCTTGGGCTGGCTCTAGGGATGTGGAATGTCACCTCACTGGTGGGGAAGGAGCCTGAGCTTGTGCGGGAGGTAGAGAGATATTGGCTAGAAATAGTCAGGGTCACCTCCACAGCACAGCGTGGGCTCTGGAATCCATCTCCTCGAGAGGGGCTGGACTCTCTTCTACTCTGAAGTGGCCCGCGGGGAGAGGCGGCGAGCTGGGGTGAGTTTGCTTGTTGCCCCCCAGCTCAGCTCGTGTTGGGATTTACCCCAGTGGATGAGATTGTTGATTGTTGATGCCCGTAGCTGTGGCTGTAATCCCTAAACCCGGTGGTGGACACCTGCAGTAAGGGATGCTGTCAAGCTGAAGAAGGAGTCCTATCGGCTGTAGTTGGCTTGTGGGACTCCTAAGGCTGCTGACGGGTCCCGTGAGGACAAGTGTGCTGCGGCCCGGGCTGTGGCAGAGACAAAAACTCGGGCCTGGAAGGAGTTCGGTGAGGCCATGGAGAAGGACTACCAGTTGGCCTCGAAGGGATTCTGGCAAACCGTCCAGCGCCTTAGGAGGGGGAAGCACTGCTTCCCCCTCCTGCTGCTGCTGATCTCAACTGGGGACATTATCAGGCAGTGGAAGGAGTACTTTGAGGAGCTCCGTAGTCCTGCCGTCACGCATTCCCTAGTGGAAGCAGAGGCTGGGAACTCAGGGTTTGACTCTTTCTTCACCCAGGCTGAAGTCACTGAGGTGGTTAAAAGGCTCCCCAGTGGCAGGGCTTTGAGGGTGGATGAGATCCACCCTGAGTACCTCCAGTCTCTGGATGTTGTGGGGCTGTCATGGTTGACACGCCTTTTCAACATTGCTTGATGGTCGGGTACAGTGCCTCGGGACTGGCAGACCAGGGTGGTGGTCCCCTTTCATAAGAAGGGTGATTGGAGGGTGTGTTCCAACTATAGGGGGATCACACTCCTCAGCCTCCGTGGTAAGGCTTATGCCAGGGTATTGGAGAGGAGAGTCCGGCCGATAGTCGAACCTCGGCTTCAGGAGGAGCAGTGTGGTTTCCGTCCCGGCCGTGGAACACTGGACCAGCTCTACACCCTCTGCAGGTTACTCAAGGGTTCATGGGAGTTTGCCCAACTGGTCCACATTTGTTTTGTGGACCTCGGGAAGGCATTCGATTCTGTCCCTCGTGGTGCTGTGTGGGGGGTGTGCCAGCAGAATGGAGTCGGGGGCCTTTATTAGGAGCCATCCAGTCTCTGTACAAGCGGAGCAGGAGTTTGGTCTGCAATGCCGGCGCTAAGTCAGACCTGTTCCCAGTGCACGTTGGACTCCGGCAGGGCTGCCCTTTGTCACCGGTCCATTAAAGTTATGAGCGGGATTTCTAGGCATAGCCAAGGGCCGGAGGGGTTCTGGTTTGGGGACCAACGGGGTGTGAAGCAGCTGGGATGAAGATCAGCTCCTCCAAGACAGAGGCCATGGTTCTCGACTGGAAAAGGGTGACTTGTCCTCTTCAGATTGGAGGAGAGTTTCTCCCTCAAGTGGAGGAGTTCAAGTATCTTGGGGTCTTGTTCACGAGTGAGGGGAGAATGGAGCGGGAGATTACAGGCAGATCGGTGCGGCTGCCGCAGTAATGTGGACACTGTGCGGTCCATTGTGGTGAAAAGAGAGCTGAGCCGAAAAGCGACGCTCTCGATTTACCGATCGGTCAACATTCCTACCCTCACTTATGGCCATGAACTTTGGGTTATGACCGAAAGAACGAGATCCCGGATGCAAGCGCTTGAAATGAGCTTCCTCCGTAGGGTGGCTCAGGCATCTATACAGGACGCCTCCTGGACGCCTTCCTCGGGAGGTGTTCCAAGCACATCTCACCGGGACGAGGCCAAGGGGGATGGCCCAGGAAACCCTGGAGGGACTATGTCTCTTGGCTGGCTTGGGAATGCCTTGGGCTCCCCCCGGAGGAGCTGGAGGAGGTGTCTGGGGAGAGGGACATCTGGGTGTCTCTACTGAGTCTGTTGTCCCCGCAACCTGGTACCGGATGAAGCGGAACATGACGAGTAGGGGTTAAGGCTGAGCAATGTCAAATGCACTATTTAACAACATGATTATGTGCTTTAAATCCAAATCTAACATATTGCTCAGTAATGATTTACATACCATGTAGTTAAAAGGAAAAATAATAAAAGTTGTTCTTTTAGAGTTTTTGTTTAATAGTTTCTGTTAATTCATGAGGTGTATTGGGCTTTTGTTCAGTTTTATTTCCCATTTTGATTCATGATTCTTAATTTATATAGGTATAAATTACAAGATGTCACTGTAATGGCCACAGGGCTGTGTGCAGATTTGTGCGTGTGTACTTCCCCTCATCAGATTGCAGGGTGGGTCCAGCAGGTAATTACTCTCAGCTCATCAATTCCAATCAGAACGAGCTTAAAGAGGAGCAGGTTCCCTGTGGCAGATGCCAGATCGTGCTTACTAACTGAGTGGTAATCTGACCTCCTATCATTTGTTGATCGTGCTTTTCTTATGTCTCTCAGATTACCTCCTTGTTGTCCTCCTTCCAGAGACCCTTGCTCCAGTCCTTGGTGTCTTCCTGGATCTCAGTCCGCTGCCTTGTCATCATCAGAGTTCATTCGAGAACCTATTCCAAGATTCCCTCTGTTAATCTCCTCACCTCTATCAACCAGCATCACTCAATGCAACCTGCTAACCTCAGCTTCTGTAGATATACTTACCTCGCTCCTTGAACTCCACCATCTCTAAAAACAGTAAGAACCAATCTCATCTATATCATCATTATCATTGATTGCCAAACACTACTTCGCCTAATGGTGCGTTCACACCAAACGCGATTTTTGCGAATTTTTCGCCTCATTTGTGTGCTTTTGCCCGCTCCACATTCCGCGTGAACTCCGCGTTGGCATTCGGCAACAAGCGGCAACGCTTCACCGCGTCATCAAATAGGAGGAGCTTCCATCTGCTGCTTGCTGGTTTCAACTGAACATGCTGGACATGGATTTCATGGACAATCCCGGTGTTTTACCTGTGGAGAGCCCGAAAAACGCCGCTGACGTCAATGTCCCTGGGTTCACCAGATTCTTCAGGGACTGGAACAGTTCGGCGATTACCACCTACTCCAGGAGCTGCGTCTGCATGATGGTCGATTTCAACGGTACTTCCGTCTATCCAGGACCCAGTTTGGGGTCCAGTTTGCCCCGCGTTGGGAGATGAATCGGCCTCCGGGACTCCAACTACCGGCGACCGCAGTGAAGCCAGCCCGAAGCCGGACACTGGACACTCAAGCTCCGCGGAGCCAGCAGCATCCAGCCCACGGCCGATCCGAGTCAGGCACCCAGATTTCGGCTAGCTGCTCTCTGTTGCTCCCTCTTCTGACGCGCGGTGGTTCACTAGGGACCATCAATAAGTTTCCGTACCAAACAATCGTGGAAAATCTGAGTGCCTGAATCGGATCAACCATGAGCTAGATGCCGCTAACTCTGCGGAGCTTGAACATCCAACTTCAAACTAACTTCACCGCGGTCTACCGGCGATGTGTCACC
>JAHUTJ010033552.1:0-27382 GCA_036250325.1 Characodon lateralis
AAAAAGAGGTCAGAGGAGAATGGCCAGACTGGTTCAAGCTGATAGAAAGGCAACAGTAACTCAAATAACCACTTGTTACAACCAAGGCATGCAGAAGAGCATCTCTGAACACACAACACGTTGAACTTTAAGCGGATGGGCTACAGCAGCAGAACACCACACCAGGTGCCACTCCTGGCAGCTAAGAACAGGAAAATGAGGCTACAATTCGCACAGGCTCACCAAAATTGGACAATAGAAGATTGGAAAAACGTTGCCTGGTCTGATGAGTCTCGATTTCTGCTGCGACATTCGGATGGTAGGGTCAGAATTTGGCGTCAACAACATGAAAGCATGGATCCATCCTGCCTTGTATCAACGGTTCAGGCTGGTGGTAGTGGTGTAATGGTGTGAGGGATATTTTCTTGACACACTTTGGGCCCCTTAGTACCAACTGAACATCGTGTCAACGTCACAGCCTACCAGAGTATTGTTGCTGACCCTTTATGACCACCGTGTACCCATCTTCTGATGGTTACTTCCAGCAGGATAACGCGCCATGTCATAAAGCACAAATCATCTTAGACTGGTTTCTTGAACATGACAATGAGTTCACTGAACTCAAATGGTCTCCACCGTCACCAGATCTCAATCCAATAGAGCACCTTTGGGATGTGGTGGAACGGGAGATTCGCATCATGGATGTGCAGCCGACAAATCTGCAGCATCTGTGTGATGCTATCATGTCAATATGGACCAAACTCTCTGAGGGATGTGTCCAGTACCTTGTTGAATCTTTGCCATGAAGGATTAAGGCAGTTCTGAAGGCAAAAGGGGGTCCAACCCGGTACTAGCAAGGTATACCTAATAAAGTGGCCGGTGAGTGTACACAACTGACTTTACAATAGAATATAATGCGTGATGCGTGCATTGTGTTGTTCTGGAACGCTGACTGTCATGTGTTCATCAGAGAAACAGCCTGAGGGAAATACTGAAGCAACATAAGGCAGGAAGGTAAAGTTTCTGCACAAATCGGACTTCCAAATGGACAATGACCCTATTCAAACTCAACAAGGACAACCAAGTCAATGTTTTGGAGTGAAAATCACTAGTCCTTAATCTCTGCCCCATAGAAAATTTGTGAACAGATCTTAAAAAGTGAGTGTGAGCCCACAAACCTGACCCAGTTACAGCAATTCTGTCAGAAGAAATGGGTCACAATTCCAGCAAACTATTTTGACAAGCTTGTGGAAGGATGCCTAAAACATTTAAACCAAGTCATGCATTTTATGTTGTCTCATGTGCAGTTTTTACACGACCAATGTGCAGGCAAGAACATTGATAGGACACGGTGAGAAAATCTTCCTTTTAATTAAAAAAAGGCAGACTTATTGCAAGCAGGTGGGGTAGTAACAGGAGAAACCAGTGGAGAGCAATGACAACTGGAGAGTATAAATGGTGGGGAAGCGTGGAGAATATGTGACGCGCCACGGGAAAACCAGGAACAAGTCGGCAGAGCACAGAAAAACCGTCAATTTCTGAGAATATAGTCATTTTCGTTTTATTGCAAAATGTGCAAGTTGAAATTATGAAGTATCCACTCAATTCTTTAAATGACAGTTTTGGAGATTTTAAAATGGTAAATTTTATGTTTAAACTCAGCTTGTTTTCAGCCTAAAACTCAGCCAGCTTGTATTTACATTTTGGGGAGGGGAAAAGCCTCAGCTCATTTCTGTAGCGGCTTTGTTTGGCTCCCGCTGGCTTTTGTTCTGCTTGTTGACCAATAACCAGCGTGCTTCAAGAAACCTCGTGATTACTTAACAGCTCCTATGAAAAATAATGTGTTTCTTCACGATGGACCAAGCTCAACGTGTTGCAAACGAACTGAATCGCACCTGTTACAGCGCTTTGCTGTGGGAGTATATGTTCGGCAGTACCGCCGCCGGACTCTCTTCAGATTCTGAATCAGAAGGAGATGAAGCAGAAGATGATAGCGACTGCATTACTTTGGAGAACATTCCTAGTTTGCAGATGTCTTCAACTCAAGACGAGAATGACGAAGAAAGCTTTGAACTGGCAGCTGAGGAGCTAGAACATAAGATATCAGAAGCTATTGCTATCACAACATTTGAGGAAAACAGAGACAGTGAAAAGGAGAAGATGTGTAACTGACTGTAAATGCTAGGAGAAAGGAAAACTCTTCACTTGGGACACCATCCTGTAGCTGCAAAGTTTCTCAAGAGACCATATACAACATACGGATGGATACTTTAGCAGCAGAAAGGGAGTGGCAGGACATGAGAATAATCGGACATCTTGAAGCAAACCGGCATACAGTAGAAACTTCTGACCACATCCACCAAGAAGACACCAAGGAAAAGAAAACACGCCAGGACAACCTATTCCATCGGAGGCATCGAAGTCTGCCGGAATACCTTTCAGTTTCTCATGAGGTGAGTTTCATAACTTTTAAAAAAATATTATGATGCATCATACTGTAAATAAATCTTGTACTGAAGCGGACAAATCACATAAACCTGACCAGTCAAATATTAAAATCGACTTGAGTGGGGTTTGTGTTTGTATTTTCAATCTAAGCTTGAGGTTGTGTTTTTTTTCTTCCCCCTGCGCTGGGTGATCGGTGGTCACAATGTTAGTTACTGTTACTGTTAGTTACTGTATCCCATTCACAATGGGGGGGCTTGGTATGTATGAAAATATATTTTTATAGAACAGTGAAATTCTTGTAATGACCAGTAATGTAAAACTTCATCAAAAGTTAATAAACCTGTGATATTTTTCTTTCATGTGAGCGTGCAATTTGCAAATCAAGCTTCAAGGCGCTTTGGACCCAGCTACTCCCACACATAAGAAGTTGTAGGCCCAACACCGATCTCTGCTGGCAGTGCCAACAGAATAATGACCAGCTTATAAGAAGTGCAAACCTTCCAGAGGAGAGGAAGACTGGATCAATCAAGAAGCAACAGGATCATCTTCAGCTTGTTCAAAAAGAGAGAGCCGTCTACAACAAGACAAAACAAAATAAATTTTATGTTGTGGTATGGCGCCGGGCGGGTCACACACAAGCTTCACTCCACACTAAACATCCACTTCCTGATTGCTGGCCACACCAAATTTGCCCCGGACTGTGGCTTTGGGCTTATCAAACAAGCATACAAGAGGACCAGGGTCAGCACATTGGCAGATATCGCCAAAGTAAGTCTATTCCATCTGATAGAAAATCGAAGAAGAAAGTCAGTCATATGCATGAAAACTAATATGCTTATTTCTATTATGGTCTTTCTGTGTACAGGTAGTGGAAAACAGCTCTCCTGAAAGTTGCCTCAACATCCCACAGTTGGTCGGGCTGGAAGATGGCAATATGTAATGTGTATAGAGTTGTAAATAAAAATCACATTTGTGACATGATCAAAGTCAAGTTATTGCCCATTTCTCTTCCTGGGTCCATTTAAGTCAAGAGGTTTGCAGACATAAAATTTGATGGGTACAGATTAAATAGCTGCAACACCAGCCTCTTCTTGATTAACACGTATTCAAAAGGTGTAAGCTATTAGCACATAGCTCTATTCATACCTGCACACATAAAATTAAGACTGATAAACAATATTTCTGCATGCTACAATAATCTTTAGACATTTCATATTACATATTAAGAAGAACACATCCATATTACCCTGATATTTTACTAATTGCTGTGAGATAGGATTTCAAACTTGGCCTGAGGCAGAACATTTAATAGACTGGAATTTTAAGTGAGACTTATCTAAAAACAAGAGGAAACCAAACCAATCACCAGAATGCAGACATTAGGTTGCAGTTATGATGCAATTTGCAGACATAAATAATATTAAAAAAAATAGATTGTAATGCAGTGCTGTAAATTATCTTTACATAGAAAAATACTATGAGTTCAGTGACAGAAGTCTGTTGCAGTCAGTTGAAGCTTCTGTTTACAAACAGTTGGGGGAGGTGGGCTATTCAAAGTTATTCAAATTAGCAGCTTTTGTCACCACCCTGCTTTCAGGCAGAGAAAACAATGAATCTTTCATTGCTGATTTCTCAGAAAAGTAGTCTGGTAAGTGTAGACATTCAGATGGTCATAACTTCTTCAATTCTTTTTCAATTTCCATACGTTTGACATCATTGGAAAGCTTAGACTCCACTCTTTCAGGATCTGTAAATAACTCAAAACAACCCCATGTAGACTTGTTCCTGGTTTTGCCACAGCCAGTCACATATACCAAGGGAGCTAATCAGAAGGAAGTGAGAAGCAACTGGTGGAAGAGGGACTGAAGGCAACTGAGAGAGTGACTAATTAACACAGATGAGCAGGGAGCGCAGATGTAACAGAAAGCATTTAAGTGACTAGAAACAAGTAAACAATGACACAAAATAACATGAACAGGGAGAAAAACTGAAAATACAAACTAAAAACATAGTAATCCAGAAAGAAACAATCTAATAAACCTGAATGAACTGAAATAAAGCAAATGAATAGCATGGCAGTGCAGAGAAGGTGAATAGTACTTAAACTCCAAACACAGGTAGATTATCACAGTTTAAAGGCAATTCTACCAAATATTTAGAAAATGTGAGTAAACCTCTGAATTTGAGGAAATTAAAATTTAAAAACTTCTCTAAAACGTATTTAAATATTCTGCTATTTAGAAAATAAAGATGACTTGGATAAACCTAAATGACTTAAAACAGAAAAATCTTGTGTGATTTAATGTAAGACAGCGAGAACAAAGTTTATGTTTCTTTTTATGCAGTGTATGCAAATATATGGTTTCAACAGTATCTTTTAAGACATATATAATAGTAAGTATGTGTTTTCATTCAAACAATGGAGGAAAACAAAAAAAGTAATGATTTGCAGCAGTTTGAGAACATTAACACCAGTTAGAGGAATGTGATCATGCAGCCCACCACACTCCACCAGGGCAAACAGATATGTCATGGAAAAGTAGTTAAGTTGATGAGTAGTGATTATTATTATTATTTTTACATAAATTATAGCAAGACCTTTATTACATTTTCTATCATAAATAAATTAGAAATATATAAGAAATTAGTTTTTGTTTAAACTAATATTTGTCAGATACAAAGTTCATTACATTTCATTTTTCTGTACTTTGCGCTTGCATTATTAAAAGCTATGACCAACATATCTTATAGTAGTATGATTTTCTGGCTTCTACTATGAGTTCCAATTCAGCAGAAGTCAGAGGGAATTCATCTGTAAGAGCAAGGTCACATATAACTGCCAGTTATTGAGATAGTAAAAGTAGTAAAGCATTTTTGCTTTCTGTATGCAAAGGCGAAACAGCATTATGACTGTTTAAGACTGAAACAGTTCAAACTAGAACTTTTAACTCTCACTAAATGATTAAGACCTCAAAATCAAGCTTTTCCTAATCAAGCTACTCCTAAGAGTTGAACTCCAAACTGGTGTTTTCCAGCATTGTTGGGTGTTTTGAACATATTGGTGTTATGCAGTTTAAAAGACAAAACAGCTTGAAGCTCGATGCACTGGAAATGAGGATTATGAAAAGACTAAAGTTTGAAATCGGACCCGGTGCTCTCTAAGGTGTCCCTTTCTTAACAAGTTCACATTTCGTGTGGTGTGAATGTCTCTTACATGCTTTCATGTCTTTTGCAATATCATACCAGTAACAATGTCTTATTTTCTGTGCCTGTGTCTTTTAGGCTATTTTCTTAAAAGACTGAATTAGACAAAGTAATGACATTTTGACTTTACTTGGTAGCATGCACACAAAAACCATCTGTAGTATTGCAACATGAATTCTATTAATACCCTTCTTTTAAGCACAGTGTTACGATCTGTTTAGGGGTGGCCAGACCATAACCTGAAAATGATCCATCCTCGTCAGACCTCAAACAACCACAACACAGAGTAGTTTTATCGATTTTATTTACCATGATGTGAATGTTTTAACACTGAAAAAGGGGGGACCAGAATAACTTCAGGGTGAACTTTAGGCCAAAACAAAAAACAAAATGAAACTATCTGATATATTTTAAATGAACTAACCTTTTCAGAAATAAATAAACCAAATGACAATCACTTACCTTCCTAACTAAAATAAACAGGAGAAAACTAGAATAAAAATAAAAGCCAGTTCACCCCTACAAACTCCTCAATGTATCTGTGCATCTTAGGAAAATGTGTGGCTGGTTGGGATGAACAGAGGATGAATGACGAGCAGCTCACAGCGGCGTCATCTTATACGTCTTATGGACCCACCAATCACAGAGAGGCACCTGCACACTCATACTCATACATTTACATAATTTTTAAAAAAGGGAAAAAAAACAAACATCTTACGGCTGCAGTCTTAACAACAGTCTCATGGGAAGTTAGGATATTGGTGCATCACAGATACAAATGATAAAGTGCAACCAGGTAACAGCATTCAGCTGTGCATTCAATGTCCCACTAACATATAATTTCTGTAAACCTTGGGTGTTGTTTTAGATCCATTCAGTAGTGTTTTCCTTTAGCTCGCAGAGGCTTTCAAATTTAAAAGTTTCTCATATAGGCTCATATATTGGTGACTGTATTTTCTTTCTGTGTTAGGTTGTATTAGGACTGCATTTATTGAAAAAGGCACAGGAATAAAATGGGAACATCCAGTCAGATTTATTTTTAGTGTCTGTTAAAACAAAGAGTTGGCAGAGCTAATTAGCACTTTTAATTTCCAATTCCTTTTTAAAAGTTTAAAAAGTAAGAAAAATACAATTGCAAAAACAAGTTTGAAGCCTTCACTTTCAAGTTTCATTGAACACAGCAAGATATGAAGTTAAAGTCTTGAGGAGATAGAGATAAGGAGACACGGTTTCTTGTAGACTGAGCTGGAAAAAAATACATTCTTTTCACATTAAATCTGAAATGCTCAGTGGATAAAAGATTTTCAGATTTAGCTCAAGGTCAAATTGTGACAAATGTGTTTTTGATTGAGTTTGTCATTTGGTAAATTTCCCACATCTAAGTGTGTGCCCTCAAGTCCAGGAATGTCTAATTATAGGGGGAAACTGGGTTCACAAAAATAAGATGAAAAGGTTTTACCATTACCTTAAAGTTATTTATATTATCTGGTATGGAAATATTGAGTCCAAGTTTGACCAGTCTATATCTTGCCATTCTCATGTTTACATAAAAACCGCTTTATGTTGGTTATGGTTCTCGACCGGAAAAGGGTGGCTTGTCCTCTTCAGGTTGGAGGAGAGTTCCTGCCTCAAGTAGAGGAGTTTAAGTGTCTTGGGGTCTTGTTCACGAGTGAGGGAAGAATGGAGCGGGAGATCGACAGACGGATCGGTGCGGCTGCCACAGTAATGGGGGCACTGTGCCGGTCCGTTGTGGTGAAGAGAGAGCTGAGCTGAAAAGCGAAGCTCTCGATTTACCGGTCGGTCTACGTTCCTATGGCCATGAACTTTGGGTCATGACCGAAAGAACGAGATCCCGAATAAAAGCGATTGAAATGAGCTTCCTCCGTAGGGTGGCCGGGCACTCCCTTAGAGATAAGGTGAGGAGCTTGGCCCAGGGGGACGGCCCAAGACACGCTGGAGGGACTATGGCTCTTGGCTGGCCTGGGACCGCCTTGGGCTCCACCCGGAGGAGCTGGAGGAGGTGTCTGGGGAGAGGGACGTCTGGGCGTCTCTGCTGAGTCTGCTGCCCCCGTGACCCGGTCCCGGATAAAGCGGAAGACGACGAGTACGAGTACGAGTACGCTTTATGTTGTTACAAACAAAATAACAGTTTCATAAATCTCAATCTGGAAGCTCTGTTCAGTCTTAAATAATAAAGTTAAGGTTTTATCAACCTATGTCAGGGGTGTCCAACTCTGGTCCGCAAGAATCAGAGTTCTGCATGTTTTAAGTTATTGAATTATTTAAACACCTGAAGGGCTAAATGTGGATTCGTAAAGGAATCCACATTTCGCAAAGGAGAAGAGTTTCAACCTATTCCCTATTGACCTGGCATACTAATAAGCAATAGAAAACTCACTTGGGGCTTAACTGATAGATAACAATGTTTGAGCTGTCTCTTCACAGTTGTGTCCTGGGTTAATAACAATATCGCCTTTATTAAAAGACACAGACTGAAGGACAACATATTTCAAAATGTTCCACAAACACATTTAAACATGTGCAATATTCCTAACATGACCTAAGGAGACACACTCATACAGTTTCCACTCACTGTGGAGTTACACCTAAGTCTTATCGTGTCTCTAACTTGTCATGCACTTAAGTCTGGTACTAAAGTACATTCTCTTATCTTCACTCAGCACAGCTGGCTTGCTGGGGGTGTTTTGGTGTTTGGTGTTGGGGCAGGGGACATGCTCACTGCAGAAAGTTTACAAAGTTCAGTAAAGAAAATATGACACCATGTTGACATCACCTCAGCTCTAGTAGGAATCCTACCTTTTAATGTCAGAAAAACACCCAAATTGATAATCTTTTTACCACAACTGTGTATTCTCTTCACACTATGTTAAGGCTGCCTTTGTCCTGTTATAACCCTAGACACTGATGACATCCACAACACAGTTTTTTTCTGCTTATTATTTTTTTTACCCATTCATTTGTTCTATACTTATATTCTGGGGTATAGCCAGAGTCTGTCCTACACTTATTCTCTGCTCTGTTTAGTGTTTATGGAATCCAAATAAGCCAGTTTACTGGTATATAAAATTATCTGTTTATGTACGCATTACAACTCTATAATTTAGCCCCATGTTGGTCTCTTTTTACCAGTTTAATATACTGTATGTCAAATTAACTTGCCCATGCTTTAGATGCTTAGTATAACGACCAAGCTTAATCCATCCACACATATTTTACATAAATGGCTGCTAATGCAATCTATCAATGAAATCGGCCAATTTATTGCATGTCAGTCTCTCCATCAAGTGTTTAAGCCTAAACCCAGTTGCCCAGCAACAACTGGTACTGGGACCCAAAAGCTAAGTGTAGCATAATTGCATTGTTTTCTATAGGGATACAAGTCTCTTAATTTTTGTATTACATGACTTCTCCTTGGTTGACAAGAGATGAATTTTAAAGACAGTCAAAGTGTGAGATACATAGAGTTTAATGTAAGAATTACATAAATCTTAAAATGCAAGGAGAGTGAAAATTATGCCTTAGAGGCCCTATTTTAGAATGTGGTCTGAATGCTATATGCACGCATCCTTCTATTTGGTATAGTTAAATCCTAAATCCTAGTTAAATACAGTGCTTGTTAATTTATGCACTTGCCTGCATTGGGCTGCAGATCTCTATAAATTCACACCCTTAGGAAAAACATGCAGAAAAATCTTAATGCATAATCACCTTCAACCTATTCACAAGAAACAAAGCACCAAATACACCACATTTTATTAGGATACTTGGACAAACAGACTAAAAAGTTACATGCTTATATTGTTTACGTAAAGCAGTGAAGGAGGGTGAGAAGAGACTGCAGGTGGGTGTAGGGCAAATCCTGTCAGGACAACCATGAAGAGAAAAAGAGGGTAGAACGAGAAGAATGAGGCAGTTGTCTGAGCAAAAGAAGAAAATTAGTGCCTGGACACCAGAGCTCTTAGCCTCAGTAGTGATCACAGCTACGACACTGAGATAAGGCTTGAAGATGTCAATAAAGAAAGCTATTAGCTAACAAACGATTTCCACTATAAAGTCCAGATAACTATGCATAAAAGAACCGTATATCAGCACATAAAAGGAATAGGAACAGTCTGAACATCGAAACCAAAGTTAATGTGATAATGTGATAATCACTTTTTTTTTTTAAACCCCACAAAGACACACATGGAACAAACAAGCTTACTCCCTATTCAGCTAAAACCAGTTTAGCTGCAACAAAATACAAACACTCAGGAAAAACAAACTTGTTTTCTTGAAGAACAAACCCCTTTGATGTCCATCAGCACTTTAAAAGGATTCATATTGAAGATGCAGCTTATTTTGAATCACAGAGCATAGGGCTGAACAATATATACAATTAGCATTTTGGCAACCGCTATATGCGCAATAACTGTATGATAAAGGACTGCTTACATGGTATTTACTGTATGGTAGGCTTTTACATCTGAAACCCAATGCAGTGAAATCCATTAGATATCTACACCTAATTTAGATATTGGCCAAACTTCTAAAGCTTACAAAGTCATGAGAAAATTGTGTTGACAGAAAAATAATTGTGAGAAAAATGTAGGTATATGTGGTAATTACATTGGTTACTTTGGTTCAGAAAAGAAAAAGTGTTTCAAATTCAGCCATTTTGCATTGAGTACATTGCTAATAATGTCTAAATAAAATAAAAGTGGAAGATGATATTTTATTTTTTTATGCTTTATTACATATTTACTTTTTCTTTCTTAATTCTCCTTGATCCAAGTACCTCTACTTTTTTGTTTAACTTATAGATGGTTTTTATATAAATAAAGTCATATGCTATTTCCTAATCAGAAATTTGATCTGTAAAGTCTATTTGATCCGTTCTGAATACGTAAAGTCATGAAACACTAGGGAAATTTAAGTTGTATCTGATTTTAGAATTTTCATTGTTGTTTTTAAATAAAAACAGGTTTCTAAAGTCTAGTCCATTATATAGCTGGAGTTGAAAGCTCAGGCGGTAATTCTCGTGAAAGTTTGGCTTTGAAAAAATCCTTTCACTTTTTGTGTTTCTCTATACAGTTTTTTTTTTTTTTTTGTCACTGTAACAGTAACAGTGTTAAAATAGCTAAAATGCACCAAAAAAAAGACACATCCGTGCCCTGGATAGGCCCAAAGAGCTCTCCACATTATTCAAGGCACCTGCTTGGCCTTGTTTGCACGTACACATTCTCCACCTTCAGTGATAGCCCTGATGTAGGATTAATGTTGTTATCTGCACCTATTTGTCACACTCCCCCCACCTTTTCTGCTCAACCCATATGTTCTGTCCCTTTGTGTAGCAAAGGTTTTTTTTTGGCTCTTGCCTTTCAGTATTCTCACGTCCTCTCAACCTGTTTCCTGTCCGCTTTTCACTGACTTTTAAATGAACAGAACACCCAAAGGATGTATCACCAACTCCATTAAGCAGAAACTGTTCTGTCCTAAAGGTACCAGCCTGGCCTATGACAGTGTACCTTGTTTTTGTATCCACATGTATGTATGCAAGCCTGTGTGTAGTGATATATAGTTTGTGAATAGAGTGAAAGGTGGAGACAGAAGGAGCAAAATGAGAAAGAAAGTGATGCACTGTTGTGTATGTTTGCATCTCAGTGAGGTCAAATTTACAAAGACTGAACATAAGCACCCACATTTTCCTTTCAGTTCATCTGAGGTAGATTAGCCATTAAATTAATGACCTGGTCCTGCTGCCTGCATGTGTTGCTGTAAGTATTTGTGTGTAAATAATGCATATGTGCACCTTCAGATCAAGTCAACATGAACAGAATATCAGTTTATGAATTAGAGAACACTTAAAACAGCTCTGGCTAATAAGCAGGTCAGTCATCTCAGACTCAATTTGGTTTGCAGGAATGTACTGTGGTGAGGTTAATCTGTTTTATTTATCTGATATTGAATCTTAGTAAATAACACAAATGCACTCTTAAACAAGTGTAAAAAACATGAATGCCCTTTACAAGAATATGATGGAATACCCAGCGATTTGCTGTTATTAATCCATTTTATTTACTCCCTGCATCATAAGTCAGGTTTACTATTTTTCCTAATTCATTGTTAACCTGGAAACAATGTTGTGTACACTTTGTTCTTTTTTTGCTAAGAGAAATGGCCCTCTATGGCACTTCACATTTACAGTGAAGCTATAAATATATACACTCAAAATGTCAATCTGGACTTTTCAGCACCCTTATTCCCCTCCTCACTCTGTAATAATTGTTGCTTAACTTTGTCTTTGAGTTTAGTTAATTAATTTTCCATGTTCCACAAAATAAAATAAAAATATTTCCACTTTAAAGAATTCATTGTGTATAAAGTACTACCTCCAGCATGACAAAAATGAACAAAATTAAGTCCTTATCCCAAATGTGATGAGTTTTGAACAGGAAATAAACAAATATAGAAATTAAATGTACATCTAATTGTTAAACAGTTATTTATGAGAAAGCAAGACTGACTACCATTCTAACTGCATTCAAGGCATTTAGCAGTTTTTAATATATTTACAGTGACTTGTTTTACTGTCGGCTTATGAAAAATGAAATTAATTAATGCCTGGTAAACATTTTCTGACTTATGAAGACCAGTATTTATATACTATGTTCTCTTGTCTTCTCTGGGCTTTTGTGTCACTTCAACAGGAAAATACTATAAACCTCGTGTGAATTAGAAACACAACTGCATTGTGTGCCCCGTTTAAAAAAGGAAACATCCAAATCTTTTGTTTTATTGTGGTTCATTGTTTTGGTTATGGCCCGAGGCCATTTGGTTTGCATAAGATTGCAAAGTTGCATGTTGATGATTTGCTGGCCCAGTTGTGCAGTTACACATCTGGGATTGGCTGGCCTCCCCTAACACCTTCAGATGGAAATCCCTCTAACTCAAACTAGTTGGTATTGCCAGGTCTAGGTTGCAACCAAGTGTTTGGTTAGAGGCCTGCCTTGTGTAACTTTAAAAACATTTGAGAGCTTCTGAAGACAGGCTCAGAAGTCTCACTTTGGGACATTTTTTGTTTAGTTTTGATCTGTGACTGAAAGCTTTATTTCAGCCCTTTTGATTAATCAAACCTTTGATAATTTAGTTTTGTAAACTCCATCTTAAACTTTATTATACTGGAGACCATTCATGTTTCATCTGATTGTTTTTTTTTATTTATTTATTAGAAATTATCTCTTGTAAACCTCAACTTATGGTAGTTCGTACTAGTTTTAGTACCGTCCTTTTGTTCTCCTTTTGTCAAAGCCTGAAAAAGACTAAACAAATCGCTTTTTATTTTAAAAACCACCTGCATCTGGTTTAATGATACTTTCCCTGGCTGAGTTGGGTTGTAACTGTTGGTTAGTATTTCTATTTCTCACATCTTGGCAGTTTGATGCAGTTCAAAAAGTTTGTCTCTTGTTTGCAGAGAGAACTGTTTTTGTCTGTGGGTATTTTTTGTTTTTTGGTTCTTTGAACTGTTTCAAATTCTGATTATCTTATAATTTTTATTTAATCTATTCCTGGTTTTATAATGCCCACCTTTGTTAACTTTGCACTTGTACATTTTTTTTTTTTTTTTGTAGGGGCTGTTTCTTGTGTAATTCCACAGGGGCCCTTGTGTTTTCAAGAAGGCCTAAAAACAAGATTTAGAAATCTGAGAAAGATTTGTGCCTACAGAATATTACTCTACAAATGCATGTTTTTTATTAATGCATTCAGAAACCACAAAGGCCCTTTGGATTTTGCACTCCTCAAAAGTTTATCTGTGAAATCTATTTTAAATGCTGTTTAAAATTTGCCAAGAATCAAATGAAGTCTGTTCCAGCACCTTTAGGATTACTAATGGAAAGGCACAATAACGTACTAAGGGGATATTTAGGTTGTCACCCCAATTTACAGACCCATAGTGGTGCAATCTAACAATGAAGAAAATTGCAGCTCAAAGGAGGTGGCAGGCAGAGAGCATCATCAGAAGCCCGGACAGTAGAATCACCCTAAGCTCTCACCTGCTAAAGTGAACAACAGTTAGTGGTACGTTGTCAAACCAAAAAACCTTGTGGCGGTTGACCAGTGACTGGAGATCAACTGCTACGAGCAGCCAATACAACAAACAAAACTACACAAATGAATTACTGACACAGAAAAGGAACACAGAGCAAAGCAAAGGGATTTTTGCAGCCTGCACTGGAGAAGGGTTATGGTTGTTACATGGTAAAAAGGTTATAGTCCCAGAAACAAAACTTCAAATAGAGGTTGAAAAGATGTAATAGAGCAGATAGAGTGATAACTATCTAGCTTTCAATTATTTATTTGAATGATCCTTTCTTTGGGAGGGCTGTGACACTACAACAAAATACTTCTGTCATCCATGCAGAGTCAAACTTATGCATTCAGGCTCAAACGCAAATATTTAAACTGCTCAGTTTCCCAATATTGACTGGGCTTTAGTATAGTCTTCAAACTAAAGAACACTGGATCAGTGTTGTTATCATCAATCTTTGGATGTTTTGAGTTGTTTTTTTTATCTTTGTTGCCAGTTTTTCTTTGTTGCCAGTGGTACAGGTGCATTGCAAGTATATGGAATATTAAAGAACTTCCTCCAGTTCCCTCAACTTCACTTCAAATTGGCAGGTAGATTGTTGAAATCTGGGCACAAATATGTTTTCCAACAGGAAAATGATCTTAAAAACAAAATGGGTTTTGGAATGGATAAGACCAGCTAACATTAAGCTTCATAAACAGCTTTTCTAAAATCATCAGAACTGTAAAAAAGTTCATGAACTATGAGAAAAAGCCAAGTGTGTTCCAAAACACCCGGTAACTTAAATGAATTCTACCAATTGTCAAAAAGAAGTAGTATTTCAATATCCAGCCAGGATTGTGCTGGAAGCTTGCTGATAACTAAAAAAGGGCGCGGTTAAGAAACATTTTTACTAAACTTGGTGGAGTTGTATGAAGAAATTTGAGGCTGTAGGTATGGTTTTGACTGTCTTTATTACTAAATAAAACACAAAACAATAAAAAAAAAAAAAAAATGCACCCTGGTCTTGTTTTTAAAATTACTTGAATTTATTAATTTGACTCTGAAGAAAAGAGTTCAAATAAGTCATCACAAAAACTCCAAATCAATATTGAATTTCTACCTTATTTGATTATATGTAAACAGGTTGGCAGGTCATTTAAACTAAGTGGCTGGGTGTATCACCCAGCACCTACGGCAAACGCATTAGTAAAGTACACAAGATCCATTGGCCTAACTCTGTAAAGTTGCTGCTCCAATACTCATTAGAATAATTGCCTAAGTGATTTATACAAAGGTGTCTGCTGCTTAGACAGCAAAACAGACAAAACACAGTGGAACAATGTTTATGAAGAAAAGAAGCTTATCAAAGATGTACATTAACAGAGGAACTCCAGTGGAGTATCAACAAGGAAGCTACTTCTACCTGACGAAATTTCTGTATGCAGTATATATACAGTGTTCCAGTATATTTACCTTGAAGCAACTTCAAGAATGTGGTGCACTGAAGAAAAAACAGCCCAAGTCAGGTTGCTGCTTTGCTGTGATGGAGAGCGAAATAAAAAGGGCTCTGAATTTGGCTCGCATCTGTCATGGACTTGCCTGAAAACATCAGAGCACACTGAATTCTGGCAGTGTAGTGAATAACAATAATGCTTCTTACTGTGTTTACCACAACACACTATGTTTTTTTTTGTTTTGTTTTTTTTTTTCTAATAGTGCCATTGCTTGTACAAAGTCATACTATTACAGTGAAAAGAGTTCCTTTGTCCTCTCTTAAAACATCTAGAGATGGACAACTCTCACAATCCTTGTGTAGTATCCACATTTCAAAATATCAGAAGCATGGTTGCATAATATGGTAATATCTACTTCAAATATAGTTCCATGCAAAAGTATTAACACCTTTGAACTTTTTCATATTTTGTCACCAAACTAAACATATTTTAATGGGATGTCATGTTATAGACCAACAACTCGGACCAGCTCCCCCATGCTGCTGAAATAACAAATTCCAAAGCATGATGCGGCCGTATCCATGTTTTGTAGTGGGTATGGTACCCGTGGGGTGTTTTCTCCCTAAGCATGGCATTTTGCATGGAGGCCAAGAAGCTAATTTTGGGGTTTATCTGACCAGAGCACCTTCTTTCACATGTTTGTTATTGTCCCTTCAATAATCTGTGGCAAAGTCTTAAAAGGAATTCTTTTTCAACCACTTTTCAAAATGGCCTGATTTGTGGAGTGCAGTCCTGTCTACAGGTTTTCCTGCCTCAGCTGAGGATCTTTGCACCTCCACCATAGTCACCATGGGCCTCTTGGGTGCTTCCCTGATTAATGCTGTTATTTCTCATCCATCAGTTTAGTTTCTCTTGGCAGGTTGGAAGTTCCATTTTCAAGTGAATGATTGAACAGAGTTGCTAACCTGTCTTGTAAACATCTCTAAAGCCTTTAAGGAACCTTTTCTTTACTGAGAACAACAGACAGGTGGACTGTGTTTATGAAGTAGGTGACTTCCTAAGCTGATTAGTTGCACTGAATTGTATTTAGGGATATCAAAGTAAAAGGGATATAGTACATATTTGCTTCAGAATACATGTTTACACCAAACAGCATAATATCATTAGATTTTACAAATATGTACTACTTTGTACTTGTTTCACAAAAACTCCCAATGAAATATTTTCAAGCTTGTGATTATTAAATGACAAAATGTTAAAAAGGTTCAAGAAGTATTCAGATATTTATAAGGCACTGTATACATGTCCCCTTTTCCTATCTTTGGCTGCTGTATTCCTTATGCTAGTTGTACTTTAGAATTTGTAGCTTTCAATAAAAAAAAAAAAATAAAAATCTTTGTATCGAAACCTTTCAGGTGCTGTATTATATAATTATATATTTATAAAATAAATGGGAGGGCAGAACATTGGTTCCACTTACAAACCAACTGAAGCACAAGGCAGCCATGTCCAATCATGGGAGGAGCAAATTAAAAGTGCATATTGCAGTGTAAAAATTTCATAGTCAAATTTAAATGTAAAAATTGAAGGCAGCATGCGTGGAGCATTTTAATGCAGCTATTGAAGGGGATTAATATGTTGGGTAATTGCTGCCTCTCTTCTTTCTCTCTAAAGCCCTTTTTAATCAACAGTCAACTAATTACTAAATGTAGGGATGCTATGAATAAAAAGCTCTGGGATAGAAGAAGATGGTGGAGTGACAGATAACAAAATGTGGTCATCCCTGCAGTCTAAACTGGATGATGCTACAAAACCACAAAGGATATCTGGAAAAGAGTTATCTGTCCACCTTTGGGTTTCCTGAATTGTTAAAAATACTCAGTGAAAAGCATCAACTGAGTTTACTTTTAACCTTAAGAAAAACCCTTTTTTTTTATCCCCAAACATCTGCCATATTATTGATAAAATTTGCATCAATAATGTGTAAAGCAGTCGTTTATTAAGGCTTTACGTCCTAATGACAATATAAAGAACAGTTTAGAACAGTCCAGTTTAGATAGATTTTCTAAACATCAGGGCTGGTTAATCATTTTTAAAATATATTTAAACGTATATACATATAGTACACAAATTTTTTTTCCTATAATGATATAAAACAGTTATGGCTGTTTTGTTCTGCCTTTTTAAGAATCCACCATCTGCTGCAAACTGCACACACACACATACACATACCCTACAAATATAGACGTTTTACCAATGCTGGAGGAGGTAGACAAGAAGATGTATCGTCCTTATTTTGAGGTAAAGCCGACAGTATGTAGGTTAAGAGGAGCAATTATTCTCTATTGTGTCCTGCTCATAGGTTCTGACATGGTATGAATTAAAATTGATGTACCTTGCCCTTCACATTTATTGGCACTCCTTATAAAACTGTGCTAAAAGCCTTAGAATAAATTAATAATTAATTGAAGTGGCTTTATCTCATACAAAAAAAAAATCTGTTTTTTGATTTTCTGTTGCTGTCATGTTTGTAGGATGTGCAGGATGCAAGTGCAGAAGCAGACTGTGGTTAAACTGAGTTCTTTAATGAAGAACAACACAATAACTTACAGAGTAATTCCAGGAGGGGCAGCTTGTGGAGTATAGGCAGAGTAATAGACAATCATGGGCAGTCTAACAGAGCAATGGAGAAGGATCTGGCACAGGACAATGACATCCAACAAGCTTATATACTGAGGGAAGAGTGGAAAATGATGTTGAATACAGGTTAGTTAATCAGGGGATAGTGTGGAGCAGCTGAAGCAGAAGGAAAGGAATGACACTGAGGGAAGGAGACTAGGTAACACAGAGGGAGCAGAACTAAAACACAAACTAAGAAGACTAACACTAAAATAAACTAGAATACACAGAGAGCAGAACACAAGAATAAACTAAGAAATTAAACACAAAGGCACACAAAACTATTATGGCAAATTCCTAATGGCAAAATTAACTATTGAATATGGCACCTAAGAACATAATAAAAAGGGAAATTATGAAAACACAAACTCAAAAGAAAACCAAAACGCAAGCATATGCAGATCATAACAGTTGCTATTTTCCGTTCAGTTTAAATATAGTTAAGTGTGCAAAAAAAATTTCTATGCTAACATTTCTTTATTTTACTTTTTTTCCCCCTAATTCATCAGTGTCAGAATTTGTGAAATCCCCAACCATTCATCCATTCATATAAAATACATTTACGACAAATTTTATTCTATTATTTATTTATTCACATTTTCATTATTTATATTTTCATTTTTGTAGATTCTATGAACTTTTAAAAAGTAACTCATGATTTTAAGCTTATCTAGAGTATAAGTATACATTGACAAAGGGGAAAAATTGCCTGTGTGCTCCACTCTTCAAAATGGAAAAGACTACAGAACATGTCATTGGAGATATGTCCTGATCTGAGAAAAATAGTTCATTGCCTCAACTTGCCTATATCAACAGTCAGAACTATAACTAACTTTAAAATGAATGAAACTGTAACAAACAAGGATGAATGATGACCTATGTCTGGACAAAGTTGTCCTCTGTTTGTCTTACCTTCACAAATGGCAACATGCAGAGTTTGCTCTGCATGTTGGCTACTGGGACTATAACTGGAACTGTGCATTCTCCTGGTGCGTCAGGTATAAAACAAAAGAATGAATATGAACAGAAAAGCACCATTGCCCATGATTGAGTATGGTGGATGATATTCAATAATTGGGACAGTATCCTCCCAAAGCAAAAGAGTAGATTTTAATTAATCTGGTGGCCTCTACCATCAGAAAAAAAAAAAAAAAAAAAAAAAAATAGAAAATGGGAAGTCATTGTGTCTTTTAGCAGAAGAAATATCCATTTCAAACATCCAAATCATTGCAGACATGGGTCACCAGACACAAAATCAACTTTCTTTCAATGCCACCTCAGTCCTCTGACCTAAATCCTACAGAAAATGGAGGACGGTGGGAACAGCACAAAGATACCTAAATCTCACTGTTTGAGAACTGCAGCAAGGTTTTAGGGATGTGATTGTGCAGCTGAAGTACAAGATCAATTTCTTTCAGGGCCCTGTGTCTACATCTTTTCCTGGTCTTTATGTCCAGTGACAACCCATACATATGAAAAAGATAGACTGAATACATAAAATATCTAAAAAGTCTTAATTGATAGACAAACATAAATTAAAGGGAATAATAAAAAAGGAAAAAAAGTTAACTGTTTTTGCCACATACTGATAATGTCTTGCTTACTGAACAGTCAAATGCACAAAAACTATGTGAATAAAACCTCAGTGAAAATAATATAAGTCCTACTGAGCACTGAGGGAAATCCAGCAACCAAATTGAAAATTCTGTCACATGCCCCAGTAATAGCAGATTTACAGTGAAAAGGTTTAGAGCTCATTAAATACAGTAAGCAACAAACAAGCACTGTTGGAGGAATAAAAAAGATTTTGTTCTGGTTACATAAAATCAGGAAAAACAGAAAATTATTGTTATTTTGAACCAGTTTTTATATTTTGTGACAATACCTTCCAATACTACCACTCCAGATTAATATTAAAGCACAACACATGATTCAGGATCTGTTAGTGTGGGCCCTGCTGTTCTTCTCTGGACCTTTTTTGTGTATTTTCGCAGAGAAAATGTTAGTCGTCAGTGTTACAAAACATTAATGGCACCTAACTGTCTGTGCGCAGCTGCTAACATTTTAAGCATTTTGAAATCTGACTTTTTGAAAATTAAAAATTTTAGTATGGGACATATTAACAGAAATAGTAAAAGCATACACAATGTTAACAGCAGAAACATCTCCATTAATCGTATTGTCCAAAAAGAGAAAAAGCTAAACACAGAAGCATTTACGCAAAAAAATACTTTCTATGGAAAGGAAAACAAAGAGAGGACATAAACGTAATGGTAACAATTGCTACAACAATGGTTGAGTTCAATTAAAGTGAGTTTTATTTATTTAGCGCCAATTCACAAGATGTCGTTTCAAGGCACTTTACAAAGTCAGTTCAATTGAATCATAAAGATTCCAATTCGGGTGTATATATTCCAATTAATCCTATTTATCAAACAGTGCAGTCAGATTCAGATATTTATTCAAATTGGTTATAAGGTTTTTCTATCTAAATCATCCCATTCAATTACATCAAGTCAGTTACTTGCAGCATTCACTCCTGAATAAGCAAGCGACAGTGGGCAGTCGCTTGCATTGACTTTGCAGCAATCCCTCATACAGAGCATGCATGTAGCGACAGTGGAGAGGAAAACTTCCGTATAACAGGAAGAAGGACATGTTTTAATTCTATTCTGGATTTAGCAGGGAGCTAATAAAAAGAAGCTAAATGGGAAAAATTTGAATCTCCTTCTGTGGCATTTTGGATCAGCTGACAGCTTTTAATGCATTCTGTGTACAGCCTGATAGCAAAGAATTACAATAGTCCAGCCTTGAAATAAAAAAGTGCATGAGCTAGTTTTTCAGCATCACTCCTGGACAGGATATTTCTAATTTTGGCAATATTCCAAGGTGAAAGAAGGAAATCCTAGAAACTTGTTTAATATGGGATTTAAATGACATCTCCTGGTCAAAAATAACACTTCATTGCCAGAGGTCAATTTAATTCCATCCACATTAATTGATTGACTAAGCAGTTTCTTTTTCAAAGACTCCGACAACAACTTCTTTCTTGTCTGAATTTAGAAACATCAAATTTAAAGTCATCCAAGTTTTTATATCTTCAAGACATGCTTGTAGTCTATCTAACTGGTTGGGCTCATCAGGATTTATGGATAAATAAGCCTGATTATCATCAGCATAACAGTGAAAATTGACCCCATGCTTCCTGATAATTTTACCTATTGGAAGCATATATATAGTAAAGAAATTTCGCCCAAGCACTCAACCCTGTGGTACTCCACAAGTAACCCTGGAGTTTGAAGATGATTTATAATTTAGATGAACAAACTGGAATCTATCAGACAAATAAGATTTAAACCAGCCTAGTTCTGTTCCCCTGATCCCCACAACACGTTCCAGTCATACACAGTTAAATTAAACCCAAAGGTTATTAAACAATGGTCAGAATGGGCAGGGTTATGAGGAAATATTGTTATTTCTTTACACTCAATGCCATATGTCAGCACAAGGTCTAGAGAATGAAGACAAAGGTGGGTAGGTTTGCTAATGTTTAAACAAAGCCAATTGAGTCTAAGAATACATTAAAGGCTTTATTTAGGCACTGTCAGTGTCAACGTGAATGTTAAATCCCCTATTATAATGACCTTATCTGTATTTAAAACTAAATCAGATAAGTCTGAAAACGTATCTTAAAAATTGAGACTACCCCTATAGCAGTGGACTCAGGGGCAAATCCGCCCTCAAGCCAGCAGATCCGCCACGATAACAGCAAGACGTCTCCAGAGGCAGGCCATCACTTCTTACACTATAAGTAAACTGCTGAAATTGTTTATATATGCCTGTCTGTTTAGGTGAAACGTGTGTGAATGTACAACTGTCTGTTTGCTCTTTTGTATAACATAGCGAGCCCGGTTAGCTAGCTCGTACTCGTTCTCGTCATCTATGGCTTTATCCTGGACCGGGTCGCAGGGGCAGCAGACTCAGCAGAGACACCCAGACGTCCCTCTCCCCAGACACCTCCTCCAGCTCCCAGGCCAGCCGAGAGACATAGTCCCTCCAGCGAGTCCTGGGCCGTCCCCTTCCAGAGGAAGGTGTCCAGGAGGCATCCGGTATAGATGCCCGAGCCACCTCAACTGGCTCCTCCCGATGTGGAGGAGCAGCAGCTGTACTCCGAGCCCCTTCCGGATGGCCGAGCTCCTCACCCTATCTCTAAGGGAGTGCCCGAGCCACCTCAACGGGCTCCTCTCGATGTGGAGGAGCAGCGGCTCTACTCCAAGCCCCTCCCGGATGGCTGAGCTCCTCACCCTATCTATAAGGGATTGCCCGGCCACCCTACGGAGAAAGCTGGTTTCAGCCGCTTGTATCTGGGAACTAATTCTTTCGGTCATGACCCAAAGTTCATGGCCATAGGTGAGGGTAGGAACGTAGACCGACCGGTAAATTGAGAGCTTCGCTTTTCGACTCAGCTCTCTCTTCATCACAACGGACCGGCACGGTGCCCCCATTACTCTGGCAGCCGCACCGCTCCATTCTTCCCGCACTCGTGAACAAGATCTCGAGATACTTCAACTCCTCCACTTGAGACAGGAACTTCCCTCCAACCTGAAGAGGACAAGTCACCCTTTTCTGGTCGAGTGCCATGGCCTCTGACTCGGAGGAACTGATCTTCACCCCAGCCGCTTCACACTCGGCTGCGAACCGCCCCAGCGCATGCTGTAGGTCTTGGCTAGAGGGGGCCAGCAGGACCACATCATCTGCAAAAAGAAGAGACAAAATCCACTGGTCCGCAAACCAGACCCCCTCTGGCCCTTGGCTGCACCTAGAAATCCTGTCCATAAAAGTTATGAACAGGACCAATGACAAAGGGCAGCCCTGCCGGAGTCCAACTTGCACCGGGAACATGTCCGACTTAGTGCCGGCAATGCGGACCAAACTCCTGCTCCACTTGTACAGGGACAGGATGGCCCCTAATAAAGGGCCCCCGATTCCATACTCCTGGAGCACCCCCCACAGGGCATCACGAGGGACACAGTCGAATGCTTTCTCCAGGTCCACAAAACACATGTGGGCAAACTTCCGATAGAGCTGGTCCAGTGTTCCACGTCCGGGACAAAAACCACACTGCTCCTCCTAAAGCCGAGGTTCGAGTATCGGCTGGACTCTCCTCTCCAATACCCTGGCGTAGGCTTTACCAGGGAGGCTGAGGAGTGTGATCCCCCTGTAGTTGGAATACACCCTCCGGTCACCCTTATTATGAAGTGGGACCACCACCCCAGTATGCCAGTCCAGAGGCACTGTCCCGACCGCCACGCAATGTTGAAGAGGCGTGTCAACCATGACAGCCCCACAACATCCAGAGATTTGAGGTACTCAAATCCAACCTACTCAGGGTGGATCTCATCCACGCCTGAAACCCTGCCACCGCGGAGCTTTTTAACCACCTCGGTGACTTCAGCCTGGGTGATGAAAGAGTCCAACCCCGAGTCCCCAGCCTCTGTTTCCACCAGGGAATGCGTGATGGCAGGATTGAGGAGATCCTCNACCCTGCCACCGCGGAGCTTTTTAACCACCTCGGTGACTTCAGCCTGGGTGATGAAAGAGTCCAACCCCGAGTCCCCAGCCTCTGTTTCCACCAGGGAATGCGTGATGACAGCATTGAGGAGATCCTCGAAGTACTCCTTCCACCGCCTGATAATGTCCCCAGTCGAGGTCAGCAGCCTCCCACCCCCATTGTAAACAGTTTTGGCAAAGCACTGCTTCCTCCTCCTGAGGCGCCGGACGGTTTGCCAGAATCGCTTCGAGGTCAACCGGTAGTCCTTCTCCATGGCCTTCTCCGAACTCCTCCCAGGCCCAAGTTTTTGCCTCTGCCACATCTCGGGCTGTGGCACGCTTGGCCTCACAGTACCTGTCACCCGCCTCAGGAGTCCCACAAGCCAACCACATCCGATAGGACTCCTTTTTCAGTTTGACAGCATCCCTTACTGCCAGTGTCCACCAGCGGGTTCGGGGACTGCTGCCGCGACAAGGAACCGCAGACCTTACGGCCGCAGCTACGGGCAGCAGCATCGACAATAGATGCGGAGAACATGGTCCACTCGGACTCTATGTCTCCAACATCCCCCTGGTCAAAGCTCTCCCGGATGTGGGAGTTGAATACATCCCTGGCCGAGGGCTCCGCCAGATGTTCCCAGCAGACCCTCACTATGCCTTTGGGCCTGCTAAGTCTGTCCGGCTTTCTCCTGAACCAGCGGATCCAACTCACCACCAGATGATGATCAGTGGACAGCTCAGCCCCTCTCTTCACCCGAATGTGTCCAAAACATGCGGGCGAAGGTCTGATGATACGACAACAAAGTCGATCATTGACCTCCTGCCTAGGGTGTCCTGGTGCCAAGTGCACTGATGGACACCCTTATGTTTGAACATGGTGTTCATTATGGGCAACCCGTGACTAACACAGAAGTCCAATAACAAAGCACCACTTAGATTCAGATCAGGGAGGCCATTCCTGCCGATCACGCCTCTCCAGGTGTCACTGTCGTTTCCCATGTGGGCGTTGAAGTCCCCGAGCAGAATAATGGAGTCCCCGGGAGGGGCACTATCCAGCACCCCCGACAGGGACGCCAAGAAGGCCAGGTACTACGCACTACCGCTCAGCCCGTAGGCTGAAACGACAGTCAGAGACATGTCCCTACCCTGAAGGCGCAGGGATGCAACCCTCTCATCCACTGGGGTAAACCCCAACACGAGACAGCTGAGCTGGGGGGCAACAAGCAAATCCACCCCAGCTGGCCGCCTCTCCCCATGAGCCACTCCAGAGTAGAAGAGAGTCCAGCCCCCCTCGAGGAGATTGGTTCCAAGCCCACACTGTGCATGGAGGCGAGCCCAACTATTTCTAGTCGATATCCGGTTAGCTAGCTCGCACCGCATATTTGCATTAGCTAATGTATATTTGAGTAAAGTTTGCTAAATACTAATTTGAACGGTATTTGGTCTCTTGTTGATATGACTTAGCTACAGTGGTCAGTCATTTTAATATTCAGTCCTGAGCACATTTGTTCGTAGATGTATTCACTGGTATGGTCGGTGTGTGAGGTTACTGGTGAAAGGATTAACTGGTTGAAATCTATGCGTAAAACAGTTGTTTCAGCTGGCTGCTGTAATCCCTGATCAAAACTAGGGTGACCAGACGTCCTCTTTTGCCCTGGCATGTTCACTTTTTATGTTCTATCCAGAGGGTGGTTATATAGGTAAATGAAAATGTCCATGAACCACACTGCTGAGCAGGGTTGTTAGAGAGGTGGCTAAATGGGGGCCAGTGATAATCGTGGTGGCACACCAAAATGAAAAGCAAGGCAGGGAAGCAGGGCTGGAGTACAAAGTGTCGGGGCCTGAGTGAGCGACAGTCATTAGACTCACATGAAGATCAAAGACTGATGTTCACATAGATACATAAAACATGTATTTCTCTTCTTTTTTAGGTTATTATTCATAAAAATTATTTAGTTGTAATTTACACTTTTTGCCTGTGCTGGAACTTTTTGCTTTGTGCTACAAAACTATCAACCTCTGTAGCACAAGTGCTACAAGCTAAAAAAAGGTAACATGTACCCATGCAAAAATGTAATTAGGTATGAATCGTCTGTTTTTCCAGTATTTATATAGCTATACCTTGGAGAGAGATTATACTTTATCTTATTGTATTTCATGTTTGTATGACCAATCACTTCTTTTGTTTTGCAGTGTTTCAGTACAGAAAGCTGTTCATAACTGATTGGTTTTCTTTGTATCTTATCTTCTACATTAGTATGTTCTACTTAATTGAGTTCACAATCAACAAAACGGTAGCAGTGGTGCCACAGAACTGGTACAGTGATGGTGTTGCCTATTGGCCAAATTATAGAAGCGACAATAGAATGAACAGGGCAGTGAGAAATGCAGAGGAGCCTGGATCTGACTGGGAAACATATGATGCCAGAATACTTAAATCATGTGGTGAGCAAATTATTGTTTATAATAAGAAATGTAAGCAAGTAGCAAAATATATTTGCCTTATTATGATCATTCTTTCCTATTGTTTGATATTTGCTTTTCTTTACCTGTTTTTAGATTAGTACCTCGAGGCACGACAACACTTGAATAAGTCACTGTCGTGCAACACATCAGATTTGCAGACAGAAGAGGAGGAAGAAGAGGATATACGACCTAAGCGAAAGCCAAAGGCGATGTTAGCATCTCGTACTTTTATATTTTCCTGTAAATTCTGCTTTAACTATTTGAAACACACATGCAATGGCAGCTGTAACGGAGAACAGTATAGACGTGCACAGTTTGATGACATAGTGGTGCTAAAAGGTTTGTCCCCTTCGTAATTTCTTATTTTTTTAGAGTTTCAGATCATAAAACAGAGTTAAATATTAGTTAAAGACAACACAAGTAATCACAAAATGCAGTTTTTAAATGGAGGTTTTTGTTAAGGGAAAACAAAAATCCAAACCTACATGGTCCTGTGTGAAAAAGTGATTACCCCCTAAACCTAATAACTGCCGCCATTAGCAGCAATAACTGCAATCAAGCATTTGCAGTAACTTGCAATGACTCTTTTCCAGTTGTGGAGGAATTTTTGTCTACTCATCTTTGCAGAATTGTTGTAATTCAGTCACATTGGAGTCTTTTTAAGGTCATGCAAAAGCATCAGGACTTTGACTAGGCCACCCCAACTCTTCAGAGGTGGACTTGCTGGTGTGTTTGGATCATTGTCCTGCTGCAGAACCAAATTGGTTTCAATTTGAGGTCATGAACAGATGGCCGGATATTCTCCTTCAGGATGCTTTGGTAGATGGCAGAATTCATGGTTCCATTTATCACAGCAAGTCTCTTAGGTCCTAAAGCAGCAAAAAAGCCTCAGACCATCGCACTGCCACCACCATACTTTTACTGTTAGTTTGATGTTCTATTTCTAAAATGCACTGTTACTTTTACACCAGATGTAAAGGGACACACACCTTAAATATGGTTCAGTTTTTGTCTTTTTAGTCCACAGAATATCTTCCCAAAAGTCTTGGGGAATATCAAGATGTGTTCTGGAAAAACTGAGACAAAACTTAATATTCTTTTTGCTCACCAGTTCTGTGGATATTGTTGTGGGGTCTTCTGTGACCCCACGACTCTTGGATGAGTCGTCGCTGCATTTTGCTGTAATTTTGCTCAGCCGGCTGCTGCTGGGAAAGTTGGAATACACCCTCCGTTCACCCTTATTATGAAGGAGGACCACCACCCCAGTCTGCCAGTCCAGAGGCACTGTCCCCGACCGCCACGCAATGTTGAAGAGGGGTGTCAACCATGACAGCCCCACAACATCCAGAGATTTGAGGTACTCAAATCCAACCTACTCAGGGTGGATCTCATCCACCCCTGAAACCCTGCCACCGCGGAGCTTTTTAACCACCTCGGTGACTTCAGCCTGGGTGATGAAAGAGTCCAACCCCGAGTCCCCAGCCTCTGTTTCCACCAGGGAATGCATGATGGCAGGATTGAGGAGATCCTC